>JACEGR010001796.1:0-151969 GCA_014170235.1 Listronotus bonariensis | reverse complement strand
CAACACATAAGTACTTTTTAATGGTCTTTGATAGATCTTTCGAATAGTGATATAATATAGGGGTAATCTATATAAAATGGGACACTAAATAAAACGGGATACTGTCTTTATATACTACCCAGTTCCTGCCATCTATCAAACAACCAGCAAACTAGACCAAATATTGCATGCACAGCATACCGACACGATTTCTGCGCCGAGAAACAGTTTCTAAGCAGTGATTCCAAACTATTTAGATTTTTCGCCCGGGTGATGTAATATTTTAAACTACGAAACGTAAGTCTAGAATCTTCATATTAATAAGGTTACAAAGTGTAATTGTGTTTTAATCATAAGAAAGGATAAGAGTACAATAGTAGGTAGTTGTTTTTTCGATAGTTTTTAAGGTTACGTTTACTACTATATTTTTTTCTATCATGATAACTTATGCTAAAATGAGATATCTCATTTTAGATTAGGTATCCCATTTTAGCACCACAAAATATGGATTAGATTAACGGATTTAATTTTAATAACTCGTTATAAAAATTTTAATTGAGACATGAAATATTAAAGTTAGGATAACAATACATGTACAGGATGTCCAAATTTGAGGCTCACCATTAGGATCTTGGAAACCGTAAAAGATACGGTTAGTTAGATTGGTGCAATTTTGATGACGAATTAGATGCTGTTTTGAAATTTGGGACGTTCCGAATACTTCTGGAGATATACGGAAAAAATAGATTTTTATTTTTCTTCTCTTTATTTAAGGAACTATCTCAAAATAGATTGCACGTTTACATTGCCACTTTTTCTCAGCTATATAATAGAGGTTTAAGATTTGATATCCAACGTTTCGTTTTCGGTTGTCAGATGTCAACTTCATTTTTTCTTATATGGACGCCATATTGGATTTTTTCATGAGTAAATATTATTTTTACCCTAATTTTAACGATGTACATTATGTACAACGTGCATTATTTTACTCTGACATAACCTCAAATAATAAAAAAACTTGATATTTCCTTAGTGTCCTTAGAACCTGTATCTCTTACGGTTTCCGAGATCCCAGTGGTGAGCCTTGAATTCGGGACACCCTGTACATGTATAAATGTTTTTTGCAAATAATAAATCTTTCCAGAGTTGTTATTACTGATGTCCCCGTATATTCGGAAAACAAATAGACAAGCATGGACCGAAGAATCGATGTCACAAGCGATTGAAGCAGTTTCTTCTGGAAAATATGGATACCTTAAAGCTGCTCGAGAATATGCAGTACCAAAAGTACAGTTGAAAGAAGAGTGAAGAAAAAGAACAAGCAAGTGACTGGTTGCAAAAAGGGACTTGGCAGTCGACAAAGAACTTTTCCGCCAGAACTTGAAGAGCAATTAGTCCAATATTTGAAAAACATGGAGTCTATGTTGTTCGGTTTAACTACTACAGACGTAAGATCACTGCCGTATGAATTAGCGGCTCGTAACAATTTAAAACATTACTTTAATGCTACCAAAGAAAAGGCCGGGTGGGTATGGCTCAACTCGTTTTTGAAGAGAAACAGTTTGTCTCTTAGGGTTCCAGAGGCGACATCTGCAGCACGAGCAAGAGGTTTCAACAAAATGAACGTAAACGCATTTTTTGACATTCTGGAGCCTATCCAGGACAAGTATAACTTTGCTGCTTTCAGAGTGTTCAATGTAGACGAGACCGGAATAACTACGGTACTGGGTCGCCCTTCAAAAGTCATTGCTTTGAAAGGAAGGAAGCAAGTGGGAACTCTCACGTCAGCTGAGCGGGGTACATTATGCACAACAGTGATTTGTATGAATGCCGAGGGCTCGTATATCTGAAGTGCACTTCTGCGTCGGTAGAAAACCCGGCTCTTCTCATCTTGGATGGTCATAAAACACACACGCAAAATATAGCTGTTATAGATAAAGCTAGAAAACATGGTGTTACCATACTCTGCCTATCACCGCATTGCAGCCATCGAATGCAACCGTTGGATGTTTCATTCATGGCTCCTTTATCCACGTTCTATAGCCAAGGAGTAGAAACATTTTTGCGTAATAATCCTGGACGAGTTATAACAATTTATCAAGTAGCAGAATTGTTTGGCAAAGCTTATTTGCGAGCGGCTACTCCATTAACAGCTATAAATGGATTCTTGAAAACTGGCCTGTATCCGATAAATAGGCACATTTTCACAGATGATATGTTTGCACCTGCAAAACCTACAAACATTCCAGAAACAGAAAATAATGCAATTCAACAACCGCTTGTGCCCGATGATTTAGAAAAATCGATCCTTGATCCAAAATTTTCAGTTCAACCAACTCCATCTATGAATAATGTTAGAATCATTAGTCAGATAATAATTCCTCCATTAAAAGTTCAAAATGATGTCTTTACTGCGAATCTATCCACTTCACCAGTAGCATCGATTCGTTGCGCCACACCACCTCCATCTACGTCAAAGACATTATGCTCAGAAAATCCATCCAAGATCAAATTAACATACCATACGATGTCAAATAGTAGTGACGACGAGCCACTTATTCGATACAAAAATCTAGAAATTGTTTCACCTGAAGCCATTCTTCCGTATCCTAAGGCGACAGACAGAAAAAAGTCAGCAAACAAAAACAAAGTGAAGGCAGCCAATTTAACAAGCACTCCATACAAGGATGAATTAAATATGAGTTTTAAAGACAAAGGTAAAAATATTAAGAAAACTGTAATAAATAAAGCGAAAATTAAGAGGGCAACCCGAGCTGTATTTAGCATAAAAAAAAAGAATCTGAAAAATGTGATAGCTCAGAAGATGATGATGATCCAGTTTGCTTCTACAGCGATAATCCCTATTCCCATAGCAAAAAAGGCGAGGGATGGATAAGATGCACAAGTTGTGGTAAATGGGTCCATGAAGCTTGTGGTGGTGCCGAAAGTGATGACGATTGTTTCCTCTGCGACTTGTGTTCCCAAAACTAATGGTTATTTCTAATATCCCATTTTAGAAACAAGTGCTTTCCCATTTTAGCAAGGAGGTGATTCTAAAATGGGAAAAATTATTTTGAAAAAACTCTAAGTTTTTTTCTACAATAGTTAAGATGTATGTTTTTTACTTTTATTAATAAATAAACAAATGTTTAAACTAAGATGTGAGAGCTTTATTGTGATTTAAAATACAAAGATAAATCTGATAGAGGTAGTTAAGGGTTAAGTATCCCATTTTAGGTAGACTTTCCCTACAGGGTGTTGCATTAAAAAATATTTGTTCGATTGTTTTTTTGTTGGCAGCACGTTAATTAGCGGAAAAAATGCTAATCCTTTGCTAATTTAACCGACTTCATATTTCCAATAATAAAGAAGTTAGCAATAGTGCCAAATGAAAAATGATCACCCTGTATATATTTTGGATGACCAAATTAGGCATTTAGGTAATTTTTAAAATATCGTCATTTTGTGATAGATAAAGGTATTGACTTTATATTTTACAATTAATAAATACTTGTTAGGAGCTTTAAAATAGTTTGCCGCAAAACCCTCCTCCTGGCATTGCTATGCCGAAATTTTTACTATGAATTGCATATGGTTTTAATTTATATTTTACCACCCACTTTTAACTAAGGGTAAGCAGGATAAAAAACGTACTGTATAAAAGTTTCCTACTCTTTCTCCTATTCTCTTTTGAGCATAAAAAAGAAACAAATAAACATCAAAAATCAAGAAAAATTATGAGGTAAACTGTTTTTAATAGTATTTAGTACATTATTTTACCATAAAGTAGGTCTGATAAAATGTTATACACATTTAGTACCTCTATCTTTAATAGTTTTGGAAATATGGCCCTTTAAATTTAGGTATAATTTCCATTACATCTACAGCTTCACCTTAGTGCCGAGGTAGGTATAATAGAAATTACATCTTCTGTTTTTCAGATTTAATTGTCCAAATTTCGACAACTATTAAAGATAGATATATCAAATGTGGTATATTTGTTAAAGCTTGTAAAAAAAAATTTTTAATGGTAACATGATATACAGGGTTTTTCATTTAAAAAGTTGAACCCTTTATTTTTCTTGTGTTTATTATTTTATGCTCAAAAGATAATAGATAAAAAAGTATAAAACTTGTATCCAGGACTTTTTTATCTTCTTGCTTATAGTAAAAAGAAGGTGGCAAGATATAAATAAAAACCCTCTACACGTAAATATATTATTTACGCACAAATTTTATTTTTTTAAGTTTTGACTCTTTATATTAATCTTGTTAATAACAGAGTAGTGCCTACAAATAAATACAATTAAAAGTACTGGTAATAGACTGACAGAAATATGACAAACAAATCATTATAAATAGTTTTCAGAAAGATCGGATAAAATAATTCGGTTACTGAGTGCTGTCAGGAGATTTAAAACCCAAATCACGAACACTTCTTTACAGTCTAACACCCTTGAAAACATTTTGAATACTAGAAAATTAGGGTTTTCAAACCAACGTCAATATTTAGTCGGTTTACAATAATAACTAAGTTTTGTAGCTCTGGAAAATATGCGGGCGAGTTTAAAGAAAACTAGGTTAGTAAGAAATATTTAGTTTGTAAATCTTTGGTAGCTTTTATATTCTATACTAATATTATAAAGACAAAGTTTGTAACTTTGTTTTTTTGTTTATAAGGGCTAATCTCCAGAAATACTGAACTGATCATGAAAATTTCTTCAAAATCAGGGATACACTATTAAGGAGTACTATAGGCTATATTTTATTATGATTAAACAAAAAGTTTCACGCCTTGAATTTCAATTTTAAATACAAAATTTAATTTTCTACATTATTAACTTATACAATTTTGTTTTATTTTTTTAAAGAAAAGTAGTAAACTTCTGGGCATTTTTAATTATAACTGGCCCTTTGTAATACAAAGCGGAGTAAAATTAGTTTTGGACCATGCGAACAGTTTTCCCAAACTTTCGTTTTAAAACTCAAACATTTTTAGTCCATTTTTTCATTTTGTAACACCCATTAATAATAAAATTACACGCTGAATGGTGATTTAAAATCTCGTTAGGTTCTTTTTTAATATTTGTTTAGCTACTTCAACCGCCCAAAGTGTTAAAGTTTTTACAATCACGAATTAAATTATTCAAAGTAACAATTGGTTTGTATTAAATAAACTGGTTGTTAACTCTTATATACTTTAGTTGTTTTTTAAAGATTTGTAATAGTTAAATTAAATAAAAGAAGTTGATCCTTTTGGTTGGTTAATTTAACCTTCAAAAGTCATTGATTGTATTTAAACGCCAGAAATTACTTAACTAGTGTATTTATTTGTAAACAACTACTTTTACTAAATTACCGTATGCGAAATAAATTATAATAATTTGGTACATTATTGAAAGGCCTATACACAACTTGACCAAAAATGTTGTTTATCTTGGTTTAACACTATTTACTACATACTTTTATTTTCTATTAAATTCAGGTATTTGGTTTTTTTTATACAGCCGTATTTCTAGTTTAAACATTTTAAACCATGTATTCTACGCTGTGTTAGTGCTAAAATATACTTCTTGTTCACTTGCCAAATGACCACTAATATTATAGCTGTCAAATACACCACGGCTAAAAGTAACATAACTACTTAGGCGCGCTTGTGGCGGCTTCGGTTGTATCGGCGAGCGTCGATCTCCGGAGTTAAGCAGTGGAATGCGCGCCCATAATTTGATGGGTGTCCGGCGACAGCGGTGTTTTGGGCAGCGGCACACGGTGTTTCTGCTCGGGGAAGCGGACCTGAGCAACAACCATCCAAGTTATGGAATGAATGGTGTGTGAATGAGAAGGAGTAGGGGTCAAGGTACAATAAGCCTTCAGGCTGCAGTGCATTACCTAGGGGGCGGTCGTCGGACCTGGGTGGGATGACCCCGAAAGGGTGAAAAAAAAAAACATAACTACTTAAATAAACTTGTTTTACTGGATAGTAATATGTTATTTACTTACAAATATACTTCATAGATCACACTATATCTATAACCCTTTTAGAAATATATAGGGTGTTCACAAGTTATTCGACAAACTTTAAGGGCTAAATCTACAATAAAAAAATTACGAAAAAACTTTTTATGAACAAATATATGTTCTAAACCTCTTAGTTTATAAAATACAGGGTGTTTAAATTTTTAAAATAATATACAGTGAGTCCCAGGATGGGTGTTACAAGAGGACAAATGGACAAAAAATTGTGGAATGTTTACACGTCCTTTTGGGAAAACTGGTCGCATGGTCCAAAACTAAAAATTATAAAATATTTCTTCTGATTGGCAATACACAGGGCAAGTTATAACTAAAAATATAAAAAAGGCCAAGAATAAAGTACTCTATTTTTAAAAATAGGACAAATTGTAGTTCCTTGTAGTGGAATAAATATGTTAAAATTTATAGTAAAAAAATTATTTTGTCAATTTTTTATATTATGCATTAACAGTTTTTAGAATACTTGGCTAAGAGAATTTCAAAAAATATTTTAAATTATAAATTTTCTTTTAAATTTTGGTTCCTTTTGTCCATTATTTAACTTGTAATGCGCAATGTTAAAAATTTGACAATTACATTTTTTTATTGTCAAGCTTTAACTTTGAATTTTGACATAAATGCAGTTTTTTCCGAAAATTAAAAATCAAAACTTTTGGGTCCATTTGTCCTCTTGTAACACCTATCCTGGGACACATTGTATTTGTGTTGTATAATAACTTTTTACCTATTTAGCCATTTTTAGAAAATTTGGCAACGCTTCCTATGCACCAAGAGACATTAAGTTTGACCACAAATTTAATTTTTTGACATGCATTAAATGGTTTTCGAGTAAATAAATAAAAACCATTTCTCGGCATGGGCAGATACCAATCTAATTAAAGAATAAATAACAAAGGCGATTTTTTACTGTAGAATTTGATATTATCGATACGAAATGATCGTGCCGAGAAATGTTGTAAAACAATTGCTTGTGTTTCGTTAAAAGTAAAAAATAAAAACATTATGTATCTCCTACAATGTTAAAATATTAATAATGATTATAAGTAAGGTAAATTTAATATTGGGATAATTTTTTATTGTTAATACAAAATTTACCCTAAATTTATTTTAAGATCATGGAAGACACATAAACACAAACCAATGTTTTTATTTTTTTAAATTTTAACGAATTGTTTTCACAAAATATTCCATTAGTTTCTGTTTTCATGGCACCCACGATGAATTAGGACGTACGCCATTCACTGTCAAAAAATTATTCACCTATATATTAAATGTTGTTTTTAAAAGAAAATGAAGTGTGCTAGTGTTTTACATCGTTGGATTGGCTTTAAAATACTGCATTTGGAAATATTATAAAAGTGAAATGGTCCTATTTTGGTTTTAAGCTAGAGTAAAAAAACAAAAAAAAAAAAATAAGTTAAAAAGATAAATTGATTTCGTATTTTTCTGGTTAGTCTCTGAAAGTAAGTAAAGTATAAGGAGTGATTTAAGAATGATTTTGGCACTCTAAATCAAAAATACAAATTTAATTTAAAACTAAAACTTTACCAAAGTTATTTTAAAAATATTGTATTCTGACTTAAAATGATCTGAAGAATCCAAAAAACAAAAAATATACAGGGTGTCTCAATTTAAAATCAAAAGTTCAAGTAATTTCCGGTGAAACCGTCATTCGTAAAAGCCTATTATATGGCCTAAAAATTACTTTTAGTTAGTTTAACAAGCCTACCAAGTAACGTCGGTGTCAATAAAAAAATGGCAGCCGGAAAGAGATCTCGTGGGAACCCCGGATATATGTAAGTAAGTAACGATCTCTCAAAACATATAACCAAAAACAATGATATGCATATATGCCAGTTTGCGGACGATACGTCTATTGTGGTCAGAAATCACTCATAGGTATACAGGGGCGGTTGGAAACGGTTATAAAGTTTCAAAAGAGTTTTTACGTGGTGCCAAGAAAACGGTCTCTTGCTAAACGCTAACAAGTCAGTTGCTGTTTAATTTCATAAAAAACACGATTAAAACTCACAAAGTGCACTTATATAACCAAATCATAATTTTATTAAAAATGAGGAAAATACAAAATTTCTTGGTTTAAACATACAAAATAATCTTTCGTGGGACTTACATATAGAACAATTGGCAGTTTGGCAACATCGTCTTTTGTGGTTAATAATCTCAGTAAATAGGTAAACAAACATGTAGTATTATAATACATTAATGCATGCGTCTAGCAGACATATGGAATAACTGCTTGGGGTCTTCATCAGGGGTAAATAGTTTGTTGGTTCTACAAAAGCGTATGCTTAGATCATTGGAAGGAGTTACTTTCCTGAAGCGTGCTACCCCTCTGTGTAAGAAATATAGAGTTATGACTGTATATTCACTTTATTTCTATAAAATTCTGATTTTTTATAAAAGATATCAAGATTATTTTCCATCAAATTCGCGTTTTAATTGTGGAATGCAAACAAGGTACCCCCACAATCTCAGTGTTATAAAACATAACACTGCATTGATTGTTGTTTGTGACAGTTGAGGCATTCAACAGGCTTTGAAAAATTTGTTTTAACAAAAATCCTTTGTACTGCCATTCGGATTATTTCAAACTAGAATTTTAATTAACCTTTTATTTTATTTGTTTCTCTGGTCTTGCTATTGTCTGTTTGTTTTTCATAAAGTGTATTTACTGTTTGTCTTTTATAAAGTTTATTAACTTGTACTCTATATGTTCTTTTTAGTTTATGTAGTTATATTTTAGTTTTTAAAATATTTATTGTTAGGGTAAGTTTTATAATGACGCATGCTTTGTTCCTTTCAAGGAACCTATGTATTAAAAAATTGAAATAAATAAATAAAGTATTTTGGATGACAACGAAATTATTATCCAGTACTGTATTTCCTTTAGTGAAAACGTATACTTTTTAAATTTAGGAATGGTTAGTTGTGTCACCTAATGCCAATTTTAACTATAATAGCAGCTTTCTATAACTTCCTGGTAAACCGGAAGTCATATATACTTTGACATTTTTAATAAAACACCCTGTATATTTTTAAAATTTAAATTCTACAAGTAATTTCTAATAAAAAAATTTAAATCAGTCTGTCTACGTAAGTTAATGTCATATAGACAACTTTTTTATTATTAATTGTACGAAAAAAGTTATTCCTCATAAAAAGTTTTGCATGGTTTAAAACGTAAAATACAATCATCAGATATAAATTGTGTCAATAATCTACGAGGTTTGCCCAAAAGTGTAATTTTCCTTAGGAGTTAAGTACCTGTAATATCAAAAATTGATTTAAAGAAAATATGTTTAGAATTAAATATTACTTTAGGCAATTTTGTTTACGTCGGAATTTTTTTCAGGTTTTGTTTTCTCAAAAATCAAAAAAAATTAAGTTTGTATATTACTGCATTGTACATTTTTCTTACTTTAATTAAAATTTATAATTATAAAATGTATTTCACTTATGTACAAACCTAAATTTTTATCATTATTGCAGAAAAAATAAAAAATGTTTCTTTTTAGTACAAAATTGAACATTTAAAAGGTATTTTTAATTCTAAGCATTTAATTTGAAATTTTTGATATTAGCAAAAGTACTTTAGTCTTAAGCAAAAATTACATTTTTGGCCAAACCTCGTAGATTACTGAAAAAAAAATTATATTTGATGATTGCTTTTTGCGTTTTAAACCATGCAGAACTTTTATAAACAATAAAAGTGTTGTAAAATAATTTTAACAGACCACCCTATATATTTTTAGGATTTAAATTTAAGTTATTTCCGATATAAAACCCATAATTTATGCAAAACCTATATATTTTGCTTTCAGAAAAAATTGAATTCGAAAACTTCCGACGACCCGACCGCACCATAAGCAGATTCATGGACATCGTGCCGTCGCGTCGCGTCGTCTGGACCCTTTTATACGCCATTTTCTCTTAACCTGAAAAATATGGGCTATGAATTTAAATACTACAGCTTTAATGTCAGAAGTGATTTGTAGAATTTAAATCAAAAAAATATTTAGGGTGTTCCATTAATATAATTAGGAATATTATATTTCAAAGCTTAAATTTTACAGCACTTTCGATATTACCGAAAGTAGTTTTATATTGGCTCCAGAAAGTGAAGGCTCTTAAAAGAATTATTAAGGGGATTTTAAGTTTTTGTGATGTTAATTTGTTTTTTTATAAAACGGCATATTGTGCGGTTGTTTGAATATTTTCATCTACCAGCCCTTTCTTTAAAACTTAAAGAAATAGGTTATGTATGTATAATAGATTTTATAAGAGAAATAACTTGTAGAATTCAAACTTTAAAATAAAGAAAGGTTGTTTCATTTAAAATATAAAAGCTTATATTACTTCTGGTTAAACCGGAAAAAAGACAGTGCTAATATATTTAAAATTGGCTATTCGGTGACACAATATACCATCCCTAAAATTTAAAAAGTATACTTTTTCACTGAGGGAAATAATATGCTGAATAGTAATTTTGTTGTTACCCGGTATGTGTACATAATGTTTAGAAAGCCCCATCAATAATTTATATGTCGGCATGTCTTTTAAAGTGAGAACAAGAAAGGAGCGACCTTAAAATATTTTTAATTTTGCTTTAAACAAATAAGTTTGTTAATTTTTCTATTTAAATTTGATATTGTAAGGTAGCTAAAACATTGGCTAGTAATATTAGTAACGGTAGAAGAACAAAGTCAAGCGAGTAGACAGTCGTTTTTTTTTAACTTAAACAAACCAATTTTTTAGGAAATTTTTCCTAAATCTTCAAAAATGACATGGCAGAGACATATAATTTATAAGTTACACAACAAAGTATAGTATATAGTAAATAAAGATAAAAAATATTATTTACATCCCTATTTAAATTAATTTAAAAACTTACCGACTAATTATTTAGGTCTGTAATAATCTTGTACTTCTAAAGATTCCTCAAATTTGTTGTCGGAATCATTTGCTAAATTAATTTAAATTGCTCCCTTCCATTTTACACAATTTAGCCTAATTGTCAATATTCGTTCTCGCACTAAATGTTTTTTTTTATCAGAGTTTTTTCAATTGGATTTTAAAATGTTAGACACTTCTTGTTTAATTAGGTCGACAAATCTTTTTTCAAATTTTAGAAAAGAATTTGCGCGACCATATGCTTTTAATTTGCACTATGTTAGTTCTATTCGGTTAAAAATGCAAAAATAAAGAGGTAAGCTTAAAGCTGTGTGCCCATTTTGTTCAGATACTTGGGCAAAAAAAATTTTTTACCATTTCTTGACTTTAATTAGTTCCAAAAACTATTTTTGTAAATAGTGTTCTTTAAAATATAAAATATTTTTAATTAAAAACAACTGAATTTCCGTTTTTGTAAAGTACTCCATTACGATTACTCTATTTGGTTTTAAATTTGGAAATAAGGTATACTCGAACCATTCTTCAAAAATGTCTGATTGCATATTTTTGTAGTGGTCGACATTACAATTTTCAATTTTTTTAAATGGGTTTTCTTTATATTTTTTGTAAACTGTACTTCCTAATACTCGTAGCTTAATGGTGTCAGCATCAAGATTTTTAATTTACCTGCGTTAGTCCTCTGTTTTTCTTTTTGCATTTCCTGTCTAATAATTTGGCACATTGTTGAATATAGAGCTTTAGTTAACGAGGCGGCCTTTTTAATTAAACTTTCCTTGCTTTTATAGCTTAAATTCTTTTTTAATTATTGTACCATAATAACAAATTTTCTTTGCTTGTTTAGTTGGAAAAATATGTTTTTTTCTAGAGGCACCTATTCGCAACATTCTACATCAGAGTGTACTGATATCACTCTAAGTATTAGTTTCCTTGTTTATGAAACTTTTAAGGCTGGGGCTCTCATGGTTTCTACAATAAATAATTTTTTTCTGAAAAATAAAATATACAGGGTAATTCAAAAATCGATCACGAAACTTAAGGGGGTGATTCTACTTCACAAAGGGTAGAGCTTCATATAACTTTTTTCAAAATGTCATTCGTTTTCGAGTTACAAGCCGTCAAAGTTCAATTTTTATTTTGTTTTTTTCGCCATATTGCATTTATTTTTTAACCAATCCAGTTGATATTTGGCATACAAATCAAGCTTTGCTGATTCTAAAATTTTAAGACAAAAGTATCTTTTTAAATGCCGCCAGAGGGCACTTTACCTAAAAGTTAAATTTTATTTACATCATAACTTTTTATTTTGACAGATATCGCAAAGCTGCGCTATTTTATTAACAATCAAAAACTTAAAAAATAAGGTACTCTTTATTAAAGTCGATAAACCTCACCGTTTAGGCACCAATAGACATCAATTATGACTTTTAATTGTTTTTATAAAGCAGGCAGTTTCCCCGTAAAAATTGTATAGTAGTAAACTAGATTTTTAATTATTTATAAGGGTATTTATAACAATACAGCTTAGTTAAACTATTTGCACAATAAAATCTAACATATCTGGACTAATCATGCTGCGCTTTTAAGGAATGTAAACAAATAAAATATTGATGGCACCAAGAATACATAATTATATGTATTCTTTTCCTTGTAACAGAATACAAAAACAACTTTATAAGTTTATTAAACCTAATAAACTATATTGTTTAACCCTTTACTTGTTTTTAGTAATTAGTTTTATTATTTTGCTTTGGAAGCTTTCTTTTAAGGAAATTGGCAAGATAAATCGAATAAAATAAATAATAGACCGGCTTTGGTGTGAAACAATGCATTTAAACCTTTAAAATTTAGGTCACGTGTATTACCAAGAAATGCGCGGCATTCCTTAATTATTGTTCACAAGTTCTCTTGTTTCGCTCCTGCAATGGGAATTATTGGGCATTATTTTACAGAACAATAATTTATTTAAATTATACACATTGAGCTAAATTTAAAGGTATATACTATCGGCGCCAGTAAAGCAACAACAAAGCAAGCACGATTAGTCATTCAATCCTACGTGTTTACAAGTTGGCATTTGCGTTTGACCGTCTTCTTTTCACGCATTGTCTGATTAAGTTTCTATTTGGCTGAACAAGCATAATTAATTTGTTTTAGGAAAAACAAATATTGTTGTTGGATTTTGATTGAGTGGACTGTATTTTAGGAACTGGATTCCCTCTCTAACGTTTCGTAATTGATCTAAACACGTTTACGTTTAACTTTACGTTTATTACGAATCTAAGACGTATATTTACAAGATAAACTATTAACTAAAGATAAGCAGCCAGAAATAGGGCACCTCTTATCACAAACGATTAATTATCTTGCTATTTATACGAATTCTGTGACACGAATCTAAATTATTTTTCTAATGTCACTTTGACTCTGACTGGTAATATAACAGGTGCTATGTCCATATACATTATGTACAGAGTTTATGAAAAGTCTTTTTATTTTACTTAACATCGCCCCCACCTTGAAAGGACGCACTTTCAATAATTTAAAACACGCACTTGCACTATTGTTAAGAGTCTACGGGCAATGGACAAATTTTTGAAAAGGATCGTTTAATCAAGCCCGCACTGGTTCGTAAAGTCGCGACTCTTGCAACTCCGTCTCTTCCATAATGCAGTTGTACAATTCGGCCCAACGACCACTTAAGAGGAGGCTGATTGTCTTCTTTAACGATAACCAAATCATCAATGTTGACAGATACGGCGAGCTCCGTTTGCCACCTACAACGCTGCTGTAGTTCTGAAATATATTCACGGGACCATCTGGACCAAAAGTGTTGCTGAAGCTGCTGAATTCGTTGAAAATGCTTTAATCTGTTTTCGGAGATACTCGTGTAGTCTGGTTCAATCACTGATTTCATGGGTCTTCCAATAAGGAAATGAGATGGTGTGAGAGGTGTCAGGTCTGACGGTTCACTTGACAAGGGAGTCAAGGGGCGTGAGTTAAGTACTGATTCAATCTGAACTAACAAAGTATAAAATTGCTCAAAAGTCAACAAAGCATTACCCGCTACACGTTTTAAATGATGTTTGGTGGCTTTGACACCTGCCTCCCATAATCCACCAAAGTGGGGAGAGTAAGCAGGAATAAATGACCAAGATATTCCCTCGTTTTCGATGGATTCGGTCAAGGCTTTAGAATTTTCTTGCAAAAATTGGCCGAAACGCTTTAATTCCATATTAGCACCAACAAAATTAGTACCGTTGTCGGAAAACATTTGAGATGGTTTTCCACGACGTGCTATAAAACGTTTAAATGCTGCCATAAATGATTCCGTACTTAAGTTTGATACAAGTTCAAGATGAATAGCTTTAGTTACGAAACAAACAAATAAACTAATGTAGGCTTTGCTTACCTTACAACCTCGACCTTGTCTGTCTTTAATCAAAAAAGGTCCAGCATAATCCACACCTGTAGTGTAAAATGGGGGAGCTGGATTTACCCTACGATTAGGTAAATTTCCCATTAGTGGATTAAGCGGTTTTGGATTTACTTTAAAGCAACGAAGGCACTGATGAAAAACTTGACGTGCTAAATTACGTCCTCCTAATGGCCAATAATGTTCGCGTATTGATGCTAATAAAAGCTGTGGCCCTGCGTGCAGAAGACGATTATGCTCTTCTTCAAATAGTAATTTAGTAAGCCTGTGTTTAGAACTCAGTAAAATTGGGTATTTTTTGTCATATACAAAATTCGAATTTGCTAATCTACCTCCGACGCGTATAATGCCGTTATCATCTATAAAAGGGTTAAGCTTTCTCAAGTTACTTTTTTATCTAATTTATATTGATTTTTAAGAGCAATTACGTCGTAATGAAAACTCTGTTCTTGGGCCATTCGGATTAGACAGGTAGAAGCATGAGAAATTTCTTCAGAACTTAAAGGATTAAAATTTCTTTTATGATTGGGCAAAGAATAATTTTTTATAAATCGCTTGCAATAGGCAACTATTCGCCTTAATCGGGAAAAACTAGAATACTTAGTAAAATCTATAACGGGCTCACTAATACAAACTTTTAGAGATGCTACATTTTTTCGTAATTCTGGCAAATTTTTATCAAACAGCTGAGATTTTGGCCAAGAACTTTCATTAAATTTTAACCAGCTTGGACCTGCCCAATAAATGTCAAGAGATGCTAAATCTCGAGGTGAAACGCCGCGTGAAACATGATCAGCTGGATTTTCTGAAGTTGGTACATGCCTCCAATCAGTAGAATTTGAAATGTCTTGTATTGCCGAAACCCGATTTGCCACAAAAACTTGCAAATTGTTAGTAGAAGTATTTAACCAACCCAAAACTATGGTTGAATCACTCCAATAAACCGTTCTTTCTACAGATACTTCCAACGAAACTTTCACTTTGTCTACTAGTTTTGCCAAGAGCAACGCGGCGGCTAGCTCCAAGCGAGGAATAGTCTGTAACTTTAAAGGCGCTACTTTTGATTTTGCACACATAAGCCGCACGAACATTTCACCATTTTTGTTCTCTGATTTTAAATACACGCATCCTCCATACGCACGCGTCGATGCATCGCAAAATCCGTGAATTTCAACTCGAACTGCATCTTTACATATTACTTGCCTGGTGATTTCTAAATTGTTTAATATGTGCAATTCATCCCGAAACTGTAACCACCTTGTGTGTAAGGACTGAGATAACGAATCATCCCAACCTAGTTTTTCAAGCCAAATGTCTCTAAGGATAATTTTCGCTAATATAATACAGCAATTTAAAAGTCCGAGAGGATCAAAAATTTGAGAAATTTCGGATAAAACTGTGCGTTTAGTAACGGTTTTGCTAAAATTTGATCCGATATTGTATAAAAAGCAATCTTTTTTCCCATTCCAAATCATTCCGAGGGTCTTCGTATTTTCATGTACTCCCAAGTCGATAATATCCGTTTTTAATATTGTTTTAATACCCCCTAAAACCAATGAATTGTTAGAAACCCATTTTCTTAAATGAAAACCTGCGGAATTTAAAAGTTCTGAAACGTCATTGACGATAGATATGACTTCTGTAATGCTGTCAGCGCCTGACAACATATCATCTACATAAAAATGATTTTTTATAACATTTGCTGCAATAGGAGATTCTAATTCGTTTTCTACACCGACTTGATATAAACACCGAATAGCTAAATAAGCTGCGGACGAGGTACCGTACGTTATAGTATTTAATTCATATTTATCAATCGGCTTATCAGAACTATCGCGCCATAATATTCGCTGTAACGGTCTTTGTTCTTTAGTTACTTGACACATGCGATACATCTTTTCTACATCACCCGCTATAACAAAATTGTACTTTCTGTATCGTAAAAGATGTGTCAGAAGATCAGGTTGAATTGTTGGTCCTACCAATTGAATGTCATTAAATGAATAACCGCTACTAGATGCACAAGATGCATCAAAAACTACGCGTAACTTTGTCGTTAAACTACTATCTTTCAGTACACCATGATGTGGCATATAATACGTATATTGGGCCTGATCAGGTTCGGCACAAGATGCATCAAAAACTACGCGTAACTTTGTCGTTAAACTACTATCTTTCAGTACACCATGATGTGGCATATAATACGTATATTGGGCCTGATCAGGTTCGCAAACTTTAGACATATGCTCTAACTCTTGATATTCACGAATAAACTTAAAATATTGCGTTTTAAAATCTGTGTCACGTTCAAATCTGCGTTCTAAAGTTAAAAGTCGTTTTTCTGCTGCATTGTAAGACTCTCCCAAATTTTCAATACTATGTTTAAATGGTATAGTGACTACAAAACGCCCTATATCATCACGTTTTATTGTTTTAAGAAAATGATCCTCACACAACTTTTCCTCGATAGACAACGGTTTAGAATTAGTGACTTCCTCTATTTCCCAGAAACGTGAGAGTTGCTTATCAATGCTTATATTGTTTACAAAATTACACTGTATGCTTTGCGATTGCTTTGACTCGACTGACCGGGGCCTCTATTCCACTGTTCATAAGCGCCTTTTTGTTTGCGTTTTATTAGTTTTTTCTTTATTTTCTCTAGGCTCTTATGAAAACAAAAAGTTCTTCGTTCGTGCATAGCCAACTTCACAAATTGGCGGACAACACTGCATTAAAATATGACACATTTGTCAAAGTCAAGTATACTTTTTATCTCATTCAAACACATAAATATTAAAACTTGCTACACAATTAAGATTTGAACTCTAAAGTTAAAACTAAAATAAACTGATCCACTAATGGTGTAAATCTAACGGTAGAAACTAGGTGAAATTTGCAAAAGAGACAACCCACAATACACCAAAGAATTGCCAAAGTAAATAGTGAACATGTGATTCCACTTAACCTTACTTTACAGTTTAAAAAAGTATATTATATTATTTCTATTTTATTATCAATATTAAAATAATATTTTGCTTTGTAAACAACATGTTGAACATGATGTGGAATATTACCTAGTAACTGTGTTCTTTATCAAGAAGTAAGGTACCAAAAAGGTATGTTCAAATAACCCTATAGGTATTTATATTGTTTTGGTTCCAATTTTTTGTTATTTTTAGCTTTTATCAGAGACTGGTAGAAAGATCCAGTCATATAAACAGCATAATTTGTTACTACAACTAACTAACTACAAATGACACGGCAGGTAACCCTAGAAAGACATGAAATGATTGATCAAACTTAAGACCATGTTCAGATAACAGACAAAGTAAGTCCTATAAAAATAACTTATAACATTTGGGTTAAACAATAAATTTTGTTGCCACACTGATTAATAACTTGCTATTTAAGTTAATTTTAACATGAGTGCACTTTTTAAAATGGGAGAATAAAAGCAACTGTGAATAAAATTTGCATTAAAAGTATACTAATATTTTCCTTAAATCATTACAATTATACATATGATACTGTCCAAGTTTCTTACGTACTTCTCAAGTACCTTAACTTGTGTATTCATGTCTTTTCTTGCTTTTACTAGTTCATTGTTCGAAAATCCTTACGTAACCTAACCGAAACCAATGATCTTTTCACAGGAGCAATATTTTCTTTTACTTAATGGCTTTTACTCTTTCTATTATAATTTTTATAGGTACTCTACAATGTCCTAAGTTAATCCTAATAAGTTAAATGTTGTTTTTTATATTTTGTTCTATTTTATAGAAAAACCTACATTTGCTTATTTAAACCTGAAATTTGTATGTTTTTATTTTAGGTGACCAGATTGTAAAATCATTTGTATTATATGGAACTTACTATGAAGTGTCTGGATTTAATTGCTTTTTCAAGCGGGAGAAGTGAATTAAGAATATATTCTATATAAACTGGGAATATTTTCAGGAGCCCATGCACCTTTTGCTAACCTACTTGTTTATAATGCAAAAATATTCTGGCACAAAAACAATGTTTATTTACTATAATATACCTTTTTATTGTAAGCTTAATAATTAAAATAAACTAAACACGACAAAATATTATTGATTGTTTTTATTATTTTTTTACAAATTACAGAAGCTTTATAATTTATAATGTTAGTCACCTTGGGCTTCATTATTTTATTTATTGATCATTTGATATTATTCTTGAACTATTATGCAATGTTGATGTCTTCTGGCACGGTCCTAAGGTATGTATATTCGTAGTCTTCTAAAATCCTACAAATAAAATTATTATTAAATAAAAAATTAAAAAAAAAGACAACTGGCAATAAAAGGTTTTGATAATTTACTCTTTAAAATCATATAAGTATCAAATGTTTTTTACCATCTTTGGGTATTTATATCAACTAATAATTGGTATGTACTAACAATTTACAGTAATTGTCTCCAAAGTGGCAGCAACTACGATCCTCTATTTTTACTATATTCCCCTTCTTTTGCACAAAATTCTTGATATAACACTAAATTGACACATAATATTTTATTTACCAGCAAAAATCTTTTAAAACCTCTTTTAATAGGTTTATGTTTATGTCTTTTTATAGTAAATTAAAAGATTTATTTTAAATTAAGTCACTTGTGACCACATCTGTGACAGCTTAAAATGCATGGTTGCGGCATTTAGGGTAAAAAAATGCAATTTGGCAAAAACGTGTAAAGTAAATAAAAACATGTTTTTAAAGTTGTTTATAAAATATTGTATTCCCATTTAGTGTTATATTAAGAATTTTGTGCAAAATGACGGGGAATATACAGAAAAATGAGGATACTTCATTTTCAATTTTAATGAGGGATATTTTAAAAACAATAAGTTTCCGACTAAAACTTCTTTCGGATTTGTGATTAACGCCCCAAAAGCCTCTGTAAATCAAATTATTTGGTCAAAATCGGAGTTGGTCCCACTTTCGAGACAATTACCCAATTTGCATAAATAAGACAAATATTTTTTAAAATATTACCTTTTTAAACTAAAAAAATTGACCATAAATGTTTTTCTAAATATGATTTTACTTTAGTTTAATACTTACCTTAAGTGATATTTTAATGTAGTTTGCTAATCTCCATTTCCAGTCTTTGTCCTTATCAATGACCTTTTGTCCTAATCTAACATTCTGTACAAGTACTTTAGAAAGTATGAATGGAAGGTGGTATAAAAATTATATGCAATAACTTGTTAGATAGTTACTTTTCCAAAGCAATAAGTAATTTTTCATAATTTTTCTTTTCAATCTATATTTTGACAACTCACATATTAATTTTACTCCAAATGAGCTTCAGGCTACCGCTTTCACGCTCTTTTTCGCTTTTGCGCCGACGGAGCTGCAGGAGACCGCTTCGAACCCTTTTTGGTTATAGGTTATGTGATTTAGGAACTATTTTGCTTACAAATGATTTTTCTGGCTGCGGAGGACCATGTTAATTATTTATTTGCTTCTTGTATTTCAGTTAAACTGTATATTTTGATTTTAATAGCTTAGTTAACCGATTTTTTCAACTTTAATTTCACTTTAAAGGAATTTTAGGTTATGTAATGACTTTGAATTTTGTCAGATGTCAGATGGTAATACAGATTTCTGTTTTATGACCGCCTGTTTTGAAAAACAAGTGAAGGTTATTCGTTCGTTAAAGAAAAACAGATGAAGGTTATACGCTCCCGGAACGAATACGTTCAGCGAACGAATGAGTTCAATTTAGTGGAATTGAGGCCCGATACTATCCAGCCAAACTTTGTTTTTGTAAAAACGGACCGTTTCTGCCTAACTTAATCTGACCAACGCACATTATTTCCCAAAAACAATCGGCTCCCAAAAGCATGTCTATTTTGCCTGGCAAATGAAAGTTTTTATCTGCAAGTTTAATGTTATCTGGAATTTTAAGTTTTTGCTTATCAATAATAACATTTGGTAAGTTACTAGTGATACTAGGGACGACTAAACAAGATACATTTAATAAAAAACCGTTTATCTGCGATTGAATCTGAACATTTGCTCTAAACTTCACAAATGATTGCGCCTGATTTAAACCACATACTTGCAAATCAACAGGAGCGCAAGGAATGCCTAATTTGTTGCAAAAATTACCTGTCAAAAAACTGCTTTGTGATCCTGCATCTAACAACGCGCGAGCCAAAATTGGTTTATTGCATTTATCAAAAACCCGAACTAGGACCGTCGCGAGAAGCACTTGTTCAGTTTCTTTAGTACAATGTGACGATAAGTTAACGGTCTCTGGCGCAAGCTCTCTACTATGTTCATTATTTTCAACTAAATTTTTCGATTCGCTTGACTCAGGATGTAACAAAGTGTTATGACGCGCTTTACATTTTTGACAAGACCTAGAAAAACATTTTTTGTCATATGTCCCGGTCTTAAACAATTAAAACAAAGACGTCTTTTTACAGCTTCGTCGCTTCTTTCTTTTACGTTTAATTTCGCAAAGTCTACACAATTTTGAATATAGTGCTCCTTTTTACAAAAGGAACAACTTGGTTTTGACGCTACAAATGTTTTATATTGTGAACTACCTGGGTATTTTTCCCTTACACCTTTAAAAAGTTTCCTATCGGTTTGATTTTGTTCTAATGATTCTAGTAAGTCAGCACGCGCTTTTAAGAAGTTTTTTATGTCATCTAAAGAAGGTTTATCGAAAGACGCTTTTTCTTGTTCCCATTTTCGTAATGTAACGTAGTCTAGTTTGGTCGTAATTAAATGAATAACAAGTGTATCCCACGAATTTGTAGGCTCTTTTAGCAAATTTAAGGCTCTTAGATGTTTTGATACACTATCGACCATTTTTCTTAACGCAACTGATGACTCTTTTTGTATTTTTTCTAAATTAAAAAGCGCTTTAACATGATTTTGTACTAAAATTCTACTATTATTATAACGATCGCATATTAATTCCCACGCTGACTCATAATTTGATTCACAAAACTCTAAACTTGCAATAATTTCTAATACTTGAGGCCCCAAAAAGCTCTTAAATAATGATACTTCTGTATATTTGAAAGCCCAGTATTTTTATGTATTAATGAATCAAAAGTATCTCTGAATTCTAACCATGTATTATAATCTCCGTTAAAAGTAGGTATCTTAATTTCTGGAAGTTTTAAGCAATTTACGTTTTTACTACCTGCAATGTGATACGATTGGTGGGATCTATGTGATGCTTTTGACTCGATTGATCCACCGCTACTATGACTATAAACCTTTGCAGGTTTGCTATTGCTAAGAAAAACTTTTGCTTTTCCCAAAACCCCGTAAAAATTCATCTCAAATGTTTCCCTTTCGATAAGCTGACTGTCAGCATTATCAGACAGCTCATCAATTTGCCTTTGAACGTCTTCAAACTCGTCTAAAGTAGTTTGCAAACGCTCAATCCGGCATTCTAACTCAAACAGTTTGTTGGCATCTTTAATAAAAGTATTAGGAAACTCTACTTCTAAATTCGAGATGAAATTTTTAAATATAGTAACCTTAGCCTTGACTGAACCCCTTTTCCTAACGAGTTTTTCTATTTCGGTCATTTTTCTTAAATAAAATTTGACAAAGAAACCAAATGTCAATAAGAACGCGTCTAAAATTTATTTATTTGGTAACAAATGCCCTATTAAACAAAAATAAAACGACAAATTTTAAGAAAAATCGCTATTTCAAATAGAATTCAGTAACAAAACAACACAAATGGAATAGACCCACCTCGGTATCTGCTATTTTCTTTGCTTCGGGTCTTCACATCCAAAATGTTGAATATTCGGTTCGATCGGACCAAAATGTTGGATTTTGACTGAGTGGACTGTATTTTAGGAACTGGATTCCCTCTCTAACGTTTCGTAATTGATCTAAACACGTTTACGTTTAACTTTACGTTTATTACGAATCTAAGACGTATATTTACAAGATAAACTATTAACTAAAGATAAGCAGCCAGAAATAGGGCACCTCTTATCACAAACGATTAATTATCTTGCTATTTATACGAATTCTGTGACACGAATCTAAATTATTTTTCTAATGTCACTTTGACTCTGACTGGTAATATAACAGGTGCTATGTCTATATACATTATGTACAGAGTTTATGAAAAGTCTTTTTATTTTACTTAACATCGCCCCCAACCTTGAAAGGACGCACTTTCAATAATTTAAAACACGCACTTGCACTATTGTTAAGAGTCTACGGGCAATGGACAAATTTTTGAAAAGGATCGTTTAATCAAGCCCGCACTGGTTCGTAAAGTCGCGACTCTTGCAACTCCGTCTCTTCCATAATGCAGTTGTACAATTCGGCCCAACGACCACTTAAGAGGAGGCTGATTGTCTTCTTTAACGATAACCAAATCATCAATGTTGACAGATACGGCGAGCTCCGTTTGCCACCTACAACGCTGCTGTAGTTCTGAAATATATTCACGGGACCATCTGGACCAAAAGTGTTGCTGAAGCTGCTGAATTCGTTGAAAATGCTTTAATCTGTTTTCGGAGATACTCGTGTAGTCTGGTTCAATCACTGATTTCATGGGTCTTCCAATAAGGAAATGAGATGGTGTGAGAGGTGTCAGGTCTGACGGTTCACTTGACAAGGGAGTCAAGGGGCGTGAGTTAAGTACTGATTCAATCTGAACTAACAAAGTATAAAATTGCTCAAAAGTCAACAAAGCATTACCCGCTACACGTTTTAAATGATGTTTGGTGGCTTTGACACCTGCCTCCCATAATCCACCAAAGTGGGGAGAGTAAGCAGGAATAAATGACCAAGATATTCCCTCGTTTTCGATGGATTCGGTCAAGGCTTTAGAATTTTCTTGCAAAAATTGGCCGAAACGCTTTAATTCCATATTAGCACCAACAAAATTAGTACCGTTGTCGGAAAACATTTGAGATGGTTTTCCACGACGTGCTATAAAACGTTTAAATGCTGCCATAAATGATTCCGTACTTAAGTTTGATACAAGTTCAAGATGAATAGCTTTAGTTACGAAACAAACAAATAAACTAATGTTGGAAAAAAGATGGTCTAACGCGTGTACAATACCAACAGGTGAAGATTAAATAAATAATCCCAGCATATAAAAGAGAAGACTACAGTGCATTGATAATAAATTATTTAAAATTAATTTAAATTTACTAACCAGAACTATTTACGTGAAACGATTTTTGTCCCGAAATCCCTCGACGCACAGTGCAGCGGTCCAGCTTTGTTTTTGTTTACTAGCATATATACCTATTTACGTTACTGAGTCTATATATCTGATTTATTAAACATTTTGTAATATTTTTATTTTTAACAAGTAAAAGGGCACGCTAAATTTTGATATACGTTATTTAATTTTAACAAAATATATTTTTTTATCGATGTCGGTCGCAAACACAGCCAGGTGTGGTCGCAACCGGTGGCCCCATATTTATTTATTTTTTATTTTTAATATTACCCCATAAACATCAAAATTGTTTATCGTCATATTTACGTTAAATGACTGATACCAGTAAATACCTTATAATACCTAAGAAATAGAATAGTATGTCGTTGTGGTTGTGTTTGCGTCGTTGCAAAAGTGACCCCCGCAGCTTAAAGCTTGAATTAGCCACCACGGAAGCCAAGTCAGCATCGTGTCTATTTAAACTGCATACAAATTTTTGCCATAATCGTGGGGCTACTGGTGGCGATCACAAGTGGCTGGGTTTGCGGTGGACCTTATACCAAGTGCACATACAAATTGACTAAAGTTAAAGAGCAATAAGAGGGTAAGTCGACGGCATACGTATGTCTTAGTCATCATAAAATTGAAAAGTATGACGAGCAGCACAAACAAAGAAAAAGCCTCAAACGTGATCCCTGGGATTCTAGAAAAGGTGGAGAATTTTTCCCGATTATTCGGCAATTTTCTGGCCTGCTATGATTTTGGTACCATAAAAGGTTTAATTCTTACACTTTGAAAACCTAAACTTAGGGTCCCCGTTAGCCAATCTATATGTACAGTTTTAACTTTCATTATAAAAATTATAATAATGTTGAGGATTAACAATATTTTTGTTAAATTTGATATTCAAAAACCACAAATGCCTTGCAACCTTTGGTTGAGGGGTGTTTGAAAATCACCCTGTATCTTCTAAACCAATGAGTAAGCGTGGATTTGATTGCACTATTACTAAAAACAAAAGAGAGAACGGAACACGTATCTTAGTTTTTTTGTATCTCTTATTGTTTAGCCTATACCTAAACTATGTTTAATCAGAGAATTTAAAGCATATTTTTTTAAAAAATGTCCGTCGGACAACCAATCTTCTGAAAAATCAGTAGGATAATTAAATTGTTCCTGAGATATAGCTTAATGATTAACAAGCTAGTTAACTCTGTTGTTAGTGCCCCTGCATTTGGATCCTAATGTTGTGGGTTCGAGTTATGTGCACGGAAAAAAATCGAAAGTTTTTTTATGCTATAGGAGTGTAGCGCAAAAATTGGGTTAAATATGTATAATTTTTGTCATTAATTTTCTGTTATAAAAATCAACGAGTCGTAAAGTTTGGTTAGTATAGTGATAGTAGCTAACAACAGTAACTAAATATGAATTTTGACTACATTATAGTATTATTGAAAACGGTTACATGAAGTTCTGTTACAAAAGTATTAAATACTACTGCAGATTATTTGCCACAAAAACGGAGCAAGTTTTACTACTACGTGTACCTGCGGCCTATAGTGCTATACATTTTAACTGTGTAGGTACAATTGCATAAATATATACCAGATTTTTTTTCCGTGTGTACATGAGTCGTACCTTATGTGGATGTTTCTGGTTTTATTGTTAAAACTGTTAAGAATTCTTTTCTTATTGCAAATTACAATTAAGGAAGTAAATACCTGTTATTTAAAATAAATAAATGTTACAAAAAACAAATGATAAAAATATAAAAATTTAAAAACAAGGACAAAAAAGTTTATTGACCCTTAACAATAATAGGATTTTGATAGTCTACGTCACTATATTAAGGATACATTAGCAGACAAGTAAAAACCTAAAAATCATGCTTGGTCATTAAAAATAGCTGTTGTTTACTATTAAGTAATAAAATCGTAAAAATATTACCTGTACTTTTTGAATAAATTTAGAGCTGAGCTTTACTGTTAATTTTCATTTACAGGTATGTCTGTTTATGTGACTTTTTCATTAATAGGAATTTTAACTTGTTAATGTTAATTATAGGAGTATCAAATAAACTTACGAACGGCCCAACTATTTCACCAAAAATAAAATCGTAGTTTTATTTCCTGTTTGTCAGTTCGTCGTAAGCTGCCTAACTATACCAGTCAGTTTAATTCCTATAACTAAGAATAATATAAATCAGTAAAAAAAAATATTTTACATAATTAATAAAAGTTACTTACTTTTAAGCAGTAAACAGTGAAATAATAGCAATCCTGCTGGTACTTTCAAGTTTGTTAATTTTTACAGTAAATTTGATAATTATGTAAAAAAGTATCATTCGCCATTAAACCATTTACAGTTTATTTTTACTATTAACAGGTCGTCAATCTGTAATCTCAATTACATTAAATAATTAACCGATAGTGATTTTAGGCTAACCTTTGGTTAAAACCTTTTGGGGAATTTAAAAAAAAAAAAATTTTGTTATTATCGCTGTCAAGTATTAATGGTTTCTTGGATTTTGCTAAGAAAGCAATTAAATTATATCACACACCCATTTCTTTTTACACAAAGTACTTTTATATATACCCTCTTAAATTTTTATACTAAAGAAAATGGATATATTTGCTTATATCTGCAAACATCCTAAATCTTTTTTGACTTAATGTAAAATGATTGTTTTATTTTCAGGAACATTAAACATGTGTTTTTACGTAAGTTAATATTATCCTGGGAAAGCATAAATCTTGTTGGATTTATGTTCTTTTGAAGAGCATTTTAAAAAGCTTTAGCGGTACAGAAATATACAATATATATTCTGAGTGTTTTTTATATAAAATATAAATATTAGGAAACTGACTGTCAAGTTTTTATTTTATAAACTTGTCAAAACCTGTAGAAACGTCCTAAATTTACTTTATATTTATGTATTTTTACCTGCAGTGCTATCAAATATTGTTACCCTTAGTTTAGTAAAAAAAAGTGGATAACACCATGGCAGAGTTGGGTCGTATTCGAATACTCACTATTCTGAATAGTATTCAGAATACACTTTGCCGTTATTTGAATAGAATTTCCAAATACATTTGTCTGTTTGGTATCCGGTATTCCGGGAGAATACTTTTTGGTTAGTATTCGGGATTCTGTATTCGAATACTTTAGAAGTATTCGAGTATACTTTTTATGAGTGGTCGAATACCGATGTTCCGAGTATTGAATACCAAAATTATCAATTGTCGTGGTTGGAATAGCAAAGGGAACATAAATACGAAAAAAATGAGGTGAGGCTCTTCTAGTTTTTAATCATCGGTTTATTTTTTAGTACTCGAATCAAATACCGATTCCAATATTTATGAATACCGAGTATTTGACTACTTTTTTCTTCCAAGTATTACAATATTCGGTATTCGAATACTTTCTTTTCCGGCATTCGTATTCGAATGCTGATTTTCAGTATTCGACTCAACTCTGCACCATGATTTATAAGCCTAAAATAACAGTTTTGTTAAAACCAATTTAACCGACAATTTTATAGTTTTAACCACTAATTTTTTAAAACTTTTGGGAGCCCCTATAGCCTAACGGCCCCGTATCATTGATACGGCTGATACGGCGATAGTTACGCCCCTATGTCTTATTAATAAGGCAAGTTGGTGAAAATTTTAAATAATTTAAAATAAAAAAATAATCCTTTAAATTAAAAAATTTCTAATTGCTAAATTGGTTATTTCATGTTTTTAAATTGTTTTAATGTGCAACGAAAGTTTTACATTTTACCATGTTTGTTTTTGGGAAAGGTTTTAAAGTTGTCAAAACAGTCTATTAATAAAATGGATAAAACAGAAAATGTCAATTTTCTCCAAACTGTATTTTTGCGATTAGACTTTTTGCCTTTGCACGGTAGAAATATTCTCTTGTTAATTATATTAAAAATTTAAAATACGCAAATTATATAATAAATTTATTACTAAAAGTGTAAGTAAAATAGTTTATTTTTCAGATATTTAAGTCTAGTTAACAAAATATATTGTAATTGATACATTTAATCTCTACGACCTCTAAAAAACAAAAAACAAAAATTACCGTCATCACGAAAATAAAGTACTGCATGTTAGTACAAAATGCAAAGTGTAAAAAAGAACTGTTTTATACAGCTTAAACCATTTTTTTGCAGTTTAAATTAGGGTTTTGTTTCAATGCCTCCAATAATTAATTTATACACTGTAATATTGAACGCGACATCAACTAAATTAAAAATCAAGTTACCTCAGGCCCGTACGCAGACACGGCTTCTGGAGAGGGACAAAAAACAAAAAAATAAACCTGAAAAAAATTAAAGAGCAAAAAAAAGGTCATTACTATTAAAAAAGTATAATTTACATATAATCTGGGAGAAAGCACTGTGGAGAAAACAGTAATTTAGGGTTGGTTGATTTTTTGATATGTTGTTATCCCTCCTTATTCGGGTAGACCCTCGGCTGTCTGGCTGACGGTAGCGATTGTGTTGGCGTCCAGCTGTGACCTTGACATTAAGAACTGTCACCTTCACATTTAGGGCTGTCACTGATATGTCAAAAACTGCAGACCTTGATTATATATTAGTGTTTTAAGTTTTATCAAAATATACCGAACGGTTCAGAAGTTAGAAGGGGGACGACTGTATAATTAGCAATGATAAAAGTGTCTGGCATTTTGGTAAACCTATCTAAAGGCAAGAAATTCTAAAATTAGGTTTTTAAAATATTTTTAAAACCTTGGATTATTACCTGTACAGGTAAAATGCGAACATATTAAAACAACATGTCAAAAAATCAGCTGACTTAAAAGTAGTTTTTAAAAACGTTGCTATTTTCTATACTAAATACATTACGAAAACAAACCACAAAAAAGCCTCACCTATTAAAACCGAAAAAGGCAAACACAGTCCTAACCTTATTACATACATTTCTCTCCTGGGGGAGGGCAAAAAGGACAATAATGCTCTATTTACTCTACTTTCTCCAAAAAAATAGACTTTCTAGGGGAGGGGACAATTGCCTCCATTGCCCCCCTTTAACGGTTTCTCATAAAATAACATTTTAAATTACATCAGCGTTTTGTATGTCAATGTATGAAAATCAATAAAAAGTGATAAAATTACTAAAAATGGTGTTTGGGAGCCTCTATAAAATAGGACTGCATGTGTCTCTTATAGTTTTGTCATGATTTAATAATTTTCTTTAAAAAAAATGATTTTTATTATTTTTTATAACATACAAAATGCTAGTATGTCTGAAGTGAAAATGCGATTTTATAAAAAACGGTTAAAGATATCGATTTAAATTAGTTATACCTACCATTTTTTATACACAAATAATGAAGAAATCAAACAGTTAAACAAAATGTCAAATTTGTCAACTGTCTTAAGAACGCATACATTCAATTTTAAAAATATGTACAAAATATCGTATAAAACACATGCACTTACTTATGGGATTTCCGCAATCGCCTGACTACTCGTGCTCTTACTTATTAAAAAAATATATTTGTCCAGTGACCAGTTTAACTATTGAAATATAAACAAAAAAAAATTATTTTAAATTTCTTATAAAAAAACGTTCTTGATAAAAATCTCTCTATAGGCCTAAACTCACAAAACACTGACCAAATCCTAGCATATAAGAGGTAGACGCAAATTGTTAAACAAAGCATAGAAGAAAACTACTTTTATTTTTTAACTTAAAACAAAATAATATTTGAAAAATTTGTCTGAAATTAAAACTTACGTTAAAATAAAACAAAAACAATAGGGATAAGATCGAACTGAATTTATTATTGTAGTAGGGGAGCCCAAGATGCTAAATGGGGATTTACTTGACCATCATAGAAACCTCTTGGGTTGCAAAGGTTTGATGATTTAAAAAAAAATGTTACATAGTGCTACTTAGTGCGACACAAATAGGCCACGTTCGAGAATGACAAGATGACTTTTTTTAAAAACTTTGCACCCCCGATTCCTTTACGTCACTATTGAATGGTTAGATAAGTAAAATATACACTTTTAAGCAGGTAAATAACTCCAATTTGACAAGGTCGAAAATTTCTGATAATTATATAATATATATTTTTTTACTTATCCTTTATCCTTGACGGATGGCCTTATACACAGGGCTCATATTAAGTGGAGGTACTTAACCGGGCACAAGCTATCCTGCTGTATATTAAACTGCCGCGCTTTGGTGAATCCTGAAATCATTCTCTTGTATTCCCTTCTATTGTAGGTATTACTTAAGCTTAATTTCGATTACGGTTTTTACTTTTCGAAAATAATTTGTAAAACATGTGACGCTTTTCACATAATAATTCCAATCCCCAAAGAAATAATGTTTAAGACAGGATATAAAAAAATAATATTTAAATGCTTTTTATCGTTGTGATAATTTTAATGTGCTGGTTTTGTTATACCACAACAGCAAATAAAATTATTGCACAAATTACCTCAAAATACAATGTTTTGACATACCCTAATTATATTTTAAAACATACTGTATTTTGCGCCTTATATTTTGTTTCAATATTATAATAAAAAATAAAATAATAATTACGACTGCTACAAACACAACATAAACAATACTGTATTTTTAATTGCTTGGTTGAGAGGGTAATCTATATTTTTCAGTTTTTGACAACATCAACAAAACAGTTACCTATGTATCGGATATTATGGGATATTATATTTAAAATTGTGTTATAGCCATGAGACCACATTTGGCATATCAGACGCTTTTATTTTCTTAAAAATGTGATTCAAAAATACCCCTTGTTCTTAAAACCGCATTTTTTGACCTAAATTAGAAATACAAATCGCAATTTTACTTGACCATAATAGAGACCTATTGGGTTGTAAAGGTTTGATGATTAAAAGAAAATAATGTTATATATGACAAGATGACGTTTTTTTACAACTTTGCATCCCCCGATTCCTTTACGTCACTATTGAATGGTTAGATAAGTAAAATATACACTTTTAAGCAGGTAAATAACTCTTATTTGACAAGGTCGAAAATTTCTGATAATTATATAATATATATTTTTTTACTTATCCTTTATCCTTGACGGATGGCCTTATACACAGGGCTCATATTAAGTGGAGGTACTTAACCGGGCACAAGCTATCCTCCTGTATATTAAACTGCCGCGCTTTGGTGAATCCTGAAATCATTCTCTTGTATTCCCTTCTATTGTAGGTATTACTTAAGCTTAATTTCGATTACGGTTTTTACTTTTCGAAAATAATTTGTAAAACATGTGACGCTTTTCACATAATAATTCCAATCCCCAAAGAAATAATGTTTAAGACAGGATATAAAAAAATAATATTTAAATGCTTTTCATCGTTGTGATAATTTTAATGTGCTGGTTTGGTTATACCACAACAGCAAATAAAATTATTGCATAAATTACCTCAAAATATAATGTTTTGACATACCCTAATTATATTTTAAAACATGTATGTATTTTGCGCCTTGTATTTTGTTTCAGTATTATAATAAAAAATAAAATAATAATAATATTTACGACTGCTACAAACACAACATAAACAATACTGTATTGCTTGGTTGAGAGAGTAATCTATATTTTTCAGTTTGTGACAACATCAACAAAACAGAGTTTACAACAAATCGCAATTTTATTTTACGCTACTAAGCAAATAGCTTATTTTGTATACAGACATACGTACCTATAAAAATAGCTAATATGATGTTTTATTGCCATGACAAAGTGCAGTATTTTTTTGCAGCAAATGATGCTAATATTTTGGATAAGGCTCATTTGTTAACGTTGTCAATATACGCATAGAAGGTGTTTATTAAGCTTTTGTAGTGTTGGATATTGGTTACAATTCCTAAAAATAATGGCTGATAGTAGTTTGGTAAACGGCAGTAAATTCAATAAAATAAGGATATGTTATCGGTCCAATAGCAAATTTATTTAGAATTTAAACAGCTTTAATATATGTACATACATGGACAGTACCGCTGCAAGACGGCTTCTTTCTTAAAATTCAACAATGTCGCCGGCGGTCGTTTAGCCAGTGCGTTTTTGTTTCTTTTTTTTAAGCAATAAAATTGCCCAAAAATAGAAATTTAATTTAACACTGAATGTCATTTCTTTTTATAAAGTTTATACAATTTCGGACTTTTTTTTAAATTTTAAGAAATACCTTCCAAGTACGATTTTGTCCCCCTTAAAAAAATGTGTCCCAAAGTAGGTGTTAAAAAGGAGCAAACGGACGAAAAGTTTTTGTAATATTAAAACGGCATTTTAAGAACACTTATTTTATTATCCAACTAAAAAATAGAAAATCCCACTCCGATTGATAATATATAGGGCAAGTTATATAATTATTAAATTATGCAAAATGACCGGGAGTTAAATACTTTTATTTTTTAAAAATAGAACAAAAATATAATTAAGTAAATATTGTAAAGATTACATTTTGTGTCAAAATTAAATCGTTAAAAATTAAAATTTTAGTATTTTTACATTATACGCATTACCAATTTAATACTCGACTATCATTGATGCATTTTGTTTTATTTAGTTTTGATGTTGCATTTTCATTTTTTTAATTAAAAACCTGTCAAATTTCGACGAGGTTTTAACCTAGTTACCTAATTTGACTTTTATGTGTATCCATGTATGAGCATTAAATTTTTTTTTTTAAGAATAATAGATAGACTGAAAATAAGCAATGCTAATTTTATTCACTGTGAATTTGTTTACTATCAAGTAATATCGTTAACAATTCCGTTGATATTTTAGAATGACACTGGTGCGTAATTAATTTGGTAGGTCAAGTATTTTTAAAATACCAATTTTATTAGTTTCATAAGTAGATTAATTAGTAGATAAGAATGTATTTATAAGGCGTATACTAACTTTTATGAGTACTAAAATATAAAATTTATGTAAAAGCTTTCATAGATAAATATCTAAAAAAATACGTTATTTATATAGCAAAATAATTTGGTGAAACTTATATAATTCAGGGTGCCCGTTTACAGTGTGTCCGACATTCATAGAAAATGTATTGAAATACTAAAAACTATAAAAGAGACAGATAGTTAAACGGGGAAAGTAGGCTATTCAACTAAATTTAATACCATTTTGATTTTTTATTTAATAACAATTTTATCTTTTTGTGTGTGAAATAAAGAAAGTGCTGATTTTTTTATAATTATTTTTAGAATTTGTAAAAATATTATTGGTACAAACTTCTAAGGGCAATGCATCTAAGCATTTAATTTTCAATTTCAACGTTTTGGTTTTAAGATATCATCAACAACTTTTGTTTTTTTTTCTTTGGCTGCCATTTTGTTTTTACCAAGTTTTTAATGAACTTTTTGTTTAAATAATGTTAAATACTTTATACAAATATTTAATTTTTCAAAAAAGGTTAAAACTGACTGCGAAAGATATTAGCCTTACAAACAGCTGTCATTCAATACCTGATAAGAAAGGAAAAACTCAATGCAAGTGTATTTTATAAACTTACATATGTACTGGAAAAAAGACGGATATTAACTTTGTGCGTATCGACGCATTAATATAATAATTAATGATATTAAGCTGTAAACTTTTCATTAGAAATAAGTAAATGTGGGCATTTTTTTATTTATTTTTTATCGTTTTGTTAAAAAAAAAATAAACAAAGCTTAACCTTCGGATTGAAACTTAGGCAACAAATGCAAGATATCTACGAGCCTCGTCTCAGTAAAGTTGGCCCAACCAGATAAAATATGTAATTATGTTAGGTTCTCTTTTTGTTCCCTTTAGGAATGGCCCAAAGTACTTAACAATCCAAAATTATTAAAAGGTTAAAAGTGCATTAAAAAAATTACCCTTAACTGTTTTAACATTCATTTGATGGTTTTAACCATCCTAAATGTGGTTGTATTGGCACAATTTTTGTAGGGTATGATTTGGACCACCCTGTAGACACTTTGCGGGACTGCAAACTTCAAAGGTAATTATTTTATTTTTTAAATATATGTATTTTTAAACAAATAACCCATTCTTTGATCTTCTATCTATGTTTTTAAAAATGCATTTAATCTATTGTGTTTTTTATATCATTTAGGACGTCACTTTGGAAATCCCTAAATCCAAAATACTACCGGTGACTTTCCAAAATTTTTATGAAAATATTACCGGTAGGGATAAGACTTTAACATACTACAATATTAAAATGCTGAAAGTCCTTTATAATTGTAAATTTATATCAGTTGGGCCAACTTCACTAAGACGGAGCTCGTGTATTTCAATTTTTTTATAATTTTTGTTGTTTTTTATTTAACTTTTTATGTAATAATAATTATATAAAACTTAAAATTTTCAATTGTAGTAATTTATTTTTGTATGGTAGTTTGTTTAGTTATGGATAAAAAAAAATAAAAAAAAGTTTTTACGCACCAAGTTAAATAATAAAATTATATTTGGCTGTGGACTTCGCAGCGAATAAAATGAAGATCTAAGTGAGTGCCAAGTTTTGTACAAAATACAAATATGTATGAAATCCTAAAGTAGGTTAGATTTAACTTGGCCAGTTTTGATTAAAACATAAGAAAATATTTGAATAAGTTGAATAAGTTTATAAAATAAGTGATGTAATGAAAACTGTTCCAGTTAAATCTCACCTACTTTAAGATCTCATACATATTTGAAACTTGTATAGAACTTGGCACTCATTTAGATCTAAATTCTTTTGCGACGTAGCCCATAGCCAAGCATAATTTTAGCATTGAACTTGGCTCACGTTTTTCACATTTATTTTTTGATGGGATAGATTTTTTACTAGTGTCATTATTTTTTTAATAAGGTACCTTCTTTTCTGGGTAGTTTCTTTGGTTTTACATTTTATTTTAATTAACAGAAGGTTTTTCAAAGTTTGCGTATAGTTTTGTTATTTTTAAGCGATGCAAATGCTTTTATAAAGTCTTAGTAGTAGGTATTGTTTCTTTATCAATGCTTAAGTACCGAAACATGCGAAAATTGCAATCTACAACACCTCACTAACGTAATGATGTCTTCTAGATAAAACCTACAATCAAATGTTCACTGCTGGCCATTAATCTAATTGGAAAAAATATTTTCTTTAAATTTTGTTAAATAGTTTTTTTTGGAAGACCAAATATATAACGTTAATTAAATGTTTTAAACAATTTACATAAAATATTGCCAAAATTAGATATGTCACATTTTATAGTTATATAAGATGACAATTTACTTGTAATAATATAACTAAGATTTATTGTGGTCTTTAAAATATGCATATTTTTTATTTTGTTTTTGTATAACAAATAATAATAATTAAACCAAACAAAATGCTGCTAGCCAAACGTGTTTTGCTGTCCGCTAAATATGTTTTATAGTTTTAATTTGGGTATTTAAAGTTTATATATTTGAAACAATATTTTATTGTACAATCTGTGCTAAATATATATAAATTATTTAGCCCCGAGTCGATTTATCTACCCCAGGTGCCACCTTTAAGGGGCGACAAGTTTATGCATGGGAGACGTGTACAGGGTGTCCCAAACTCGACGGTAACCATTAGGAATTTGAAAATTGTAAGAGATACCAAGATAATTAAATTAAGGAAAGGTTGCGTATAGATTTTATTAATATTTATAAAAACGCATTATTGTTAGACTAGACATGTGTCATAGCTAACTGTTATTATTTGTTTTGAATATTTATAATATAAATATTTAATTACCTACTGTTTATAAGGGTTTATAATTTCGATTTAGAGCGTAATAGACATATAGCCTATCGCGCCCTTTCAGATTTGGAAAAAACAATTACTTTAATAACGGAATTTTAAAATAACAAGACCCTTTTAGTGAGTAAAGTCCCAGTATGTGGTTTTGCCATGGCCTTCTATTAAAATTAAAAGAACATTAAGATGATAGACCTTAAAACACTATAAAATTATCTTAAAATGTCGTTAATGTTAAAAAAGTTCCTTAAAGAGTTCTTTGTTACGAAAATGTGCTTCATTTTAACTGACTTTGTATCTCGTATAAAGTTTCCAAAATTTCAATGGTCACCTTTGAATTTGGGATACCCTATACATCTCAGTCTCAGTCGAGGGTACTATACTAAGCCAGTATTTGTCAAAGATTTTGTTAAACAAAGCCCAATGTTTACAAGTACATATATTAAAAAAATATATTACAAAAGGAATGGACTAGAAAACTGGTATTAAAAAATAAAAACAAATTTAAATAACCAATTGGCAATATACGTCTTAACGAAGAATGGTCCATTTAAAAAGTTCAAGTACCTTTAAATAACTCAGTATATTGGCTACATCGGCCTCAGTACTATATAGTTTTAATTAATATACCTTTTTGCAGATAATACTCTAACATAAGTAAATTGGTTAATTGCACAATCATTATCCAACTTACATATAGTGTATTTTGGTTATTAAGTAAGTGTGCACAGTACAAACTTCTGAGATCTATTACTGACTTACGGTACGATAAATTACGTCACACTGTAGGGGGCATAAATTGACACATATCGCTAGAATGTCTATTCATATTTATTTTCGTAAAAAGCAATATATTGATAAAAACTGTAAGGCCAAGTACGTGCAAAGCTTACTAAGCAAGTAGGGGAGGTCCGGGAAGCCCCGCCCACCTAATCAAATTTGAATATTTTGAGGTGTCAGCAAAATATAAGTCTTTATTAAAAACGACGTTAATTGCTCAAATCCATTGTTTATATTAAGGTATCCCTAATTTTTAAATAGGTAAACGTGAACAATTTCACGTTTTTGAGACCGTACCAATGGGCGAAGATGCCCGAACGTTTGGATAACGCCGCCCACCTAGAGTGGAGAAGGCCGCCTATTACTTATTATTTTTACTGTAAAATAAAATATTTAGAAATAAATGAAACTATACTAGATTGAACCCCGTCGAATTTCGACGGGTTTGTAATTGGAACAATGAAAATGCAACAAATAAGCAAAATAAAACAATACGCATGCCACGTAAGGGAAATACTGCTTATATAAATTTATTACATAAAACCTTAATATTAGCTACCCCCTGTATCATCGTAGATCGTGCCCCAATAATGCATATGTTGCGCGATCTCAGCTGCGTGCAATTTTTGGGTACTTGCAGCAGTATTTATGGCTTGGTGAGGAGGGAAAAGTAGATATTTTTATTTTTTACAGTACAAAATCCTTTGTTTAAAATGTCGCAAGAATCACTAAGCTACCAATAACTTTTCCTTTCTGGAACACTTAACATTTTCGCGCCTTTTTTACCTCGCGCCCCTCCACTGGTTTTATTTGGGTTAAACTACTACCTAACAATTTAAATACATCTAAGTTTCACTTTCTTTTAGTAGCGTAGCATGCCTTGGAGGGGCCCCGTATCGCAATGAATTAGGGGCCTCAAAAAACTTTTTGAGGACAAAAAGGTCTTCACTTTCCAAATAACATTGTTTTTCTTATTTTAACATAGTTTTTTTCATTTGATCAAAAATTTTTAGAGCCAAAAAAAAAAAAGAATACCACCAGAACTAATTATGAGTGCATGAATTCCCATTTCCATCAACTTTCTTTGGAGATCCCTAGCGCTAGGTGAATAACTTGTAGATAAATATTCTCTACTTAGCGCAAAGGATGGAAATGGGCACAAACCAATTAAATTACCGGTTCCTATGCTTTTTGCTGTAGTCTACCAAAGTTGACGTGACGTCAGTATTTTGTTATCCATTTGGTAAGTCTTTAACTTATCAACGTGGGAAACCGAATGAAAATCGTCTAAAATCTAGCAACATGTACCATAGGCAACCCACAATAATTATTGCATAACTTATCTAGACTTAGGGTCCGCGCGTTTAGTAAAGAGGCCACCGATGTCATCATATTCTGCGCAAAATCTCCTGTTATTCCCTCTCCCGTGTTTAAAATGTTATTTATTTTTTTAAATCAAGTATTTAAAATACCTACTTCCTAGGTAACGATACGAAGATTACGAAACCGCGATTAAACGAGAGATACAGAAGATTTCGCGTAGATAATGATGACGTCGGTGGCTTCTTTACTAAACGCGCGGGCTTTACCATAAATGACGACATATTATATTCTAACAGATGTTTCAAATGTAAATTTTGTTTAAAAAAAAATCAGCCATAAAACATTTAAAAAGTATTGATGAGACGTCTTAGTATCCAGAGGATTATTAAAAAAAAATAATAACGTAAATCAGTACGGCAAAAGTCTTTAAGGTGTGTGAAAATTATGGCTTTGCATTTTAAATATTTAGATAACCCATTATCTAATATTTAATATACATCCTCGACTATAAGCACAGGACTAAAAGGTAAAACTCAACTCAAAATTATCATACTTTTTATAAACATCTTATACATTAATTACATTGTTGTTACTTTTAACAACAGTTTTATTATTTGCAAAGCTAAATGGTAAATTTATGGTTTGGTGCCACCTTGGACGGAGCAATTTTCTCTGAACGGTATTCGAATTTTAGTTATCTCATGTGGTATACTGGGTACGAAATAAGTATGATTGTTTTACATGGAACACCCTATATATTATAACACCACTAAAGAGATCTTTTAAAAAGACCACATTTCATATGTCTGTCTTAATTATTTCGGAAATATGACCATCCAGATCCGAAGAATATTTATTAATTTCTATTTAAAGCGTAATAAATTACCATCTCCCTATTTTTTTATTTTTTAACACATAAAATAAATAAAAACAGTATTTTGTTGAGTCAATCCTGTAGTATTTGTATCTTTCACCAGAATGCTTATAGCTTTTAAGATAGACAGAGTAGAACAAGAAAAATTGTTTTTTAAAAGGAAAACCCTGTAAATTGAAAAAAAATATATCTGTCCTTACACTAAGAAGTAGCAAAAAGTAGCAAGGCGATTGTTAGTACAAAAACTGATAAATAAAATGTTAAATAAATCTTTGAAAAAAATAGCGAGACTTCGCAAGACTTTGCATCGGTAACACAACAATTGCTTTTATTCTTATAATTTTTTTATTTTTTTTGTAAACTAGGCTATTAGTAAACTTAGTAAATTATTGGTACGCTGATTATACGCTGATATAGTATGCTGATATTGTTTTTACGAAGCGGGTAGTTGATTATGGCCAATGATATGCGAGCAAAACCAACTGTCTGAAGTCGCCCCCGCTGTCCGAAGACACCTCACTTTACGGTATATATTTATGTCTTCTTGGGTAGGACTAAACATTCATTTATTATATTTAATTATTCTTAATTGTATTATTTTCATTAATTCTTAAAATATATTTTTAAGATTCTTATAAACATAATAGAAGTCGTCAAGTCTTTGTATATTTTTGTGTAAATGTAGTTTGAAGAATCTACTTTAAAATACACAACACCATTCAAATTTTAAAGTTGCTTTTTGACCAAAATAATGGATGTCTATCCCATAGTGCATGGTTTTACTAAGCTTGACTTTATTTGCTATTTGGGCCAAATTTAGTAATTGGAATTTGACTCCCTTCCCGACGACCAATTAATGTGAACACACTCTTAATCTATGTAGATGGCAATACAATATAAAACATTCTTTAAGCTGGATTTATAGATTGACGTTTCTGTTTTCGTTTTCCATTTAACGTTTTCCGTAAGAAGATAAAACAACAACATTTTATTTGTCAATTTATATTTTATGTTTACCGTTTTCATATGCCATTACAAAAACCGAAACATCAAACGGAAAACGGAGACAGAAACGTCAATCTATAAATCCAGCATTATGATTGTAAATCCAAGGTGGCCGCTGATACAAAATGGCGGATTACATAATACTTCACTACAACCTCAATATAGGTATAAAATGACAGGGTTTAATTGGTAGAATGGAGCTCAGTATGAAAAAATTAAAATTAAAGATGGCCGCCGCTACTAAATGGCAAATTACATATTTTCCACAACTACCTCAATATAAAATCTTTGGTTAGTTCTGGTTAGTTATAGTGAGCTACTAAATAAACTGAATAGAATAAAAAGTGTCAACTAGCAACAAAAATAAAAATTAAACTAAACATAAAATAAATTATATTAAAAACATTTCTATGTTAAACGGTTTTATTGTACTAAAAGCTAAAAAATAATTCGGTGAGTCCTAGCTACCAGATCGCACCAATCTTCTTATTAAACTGAGGTATTGATCAAATAATGAAATCTTTGAGCACCTGAAACTTCTTTCATATTATTTACTCTACGCTACGCCCAACGGTTTTATTATTTGTCTTATCAGTACCCCAGATTAATGAGAAAATTGGCTCGATCTGGTAGCTAGGACTTACCAAAATATTTTTTAACTTTCGGTACAATAAAACCGTCTACCATATATCAAGAAAAAAATATTATTACCAGTGTCGTCCATAAGGGGTTTTAAGTGGATATTTTTAAATAAAAAATGGTACGCAACTGCATTTTTTAAATTAAAAATAATTTTTAAATATACATTGGGTTTGGAACACATTTCACCTCTCGACATTTTTTTGTTTGATGCACGGTTTTTGCCTAAATAAATAAAAACCATTACTTGGCACGGTCATTTTGTACGGATAATATCAAATTCTACAGTAAAAATTACCTTCGATATTTTATTTTTTGTTTAGATAGGGATATTTGACCATGCCGAGAAATAGTTTTTATTTATTTACGCGAAAGCAGTCCATCAAATAAAAAAGTCAGATCAAATTTGTTTTAAACTTAATGTCTATTTTAAAAATTATTTTTATTTAAAAAAATGCAGTAGCGTCCTTTTTTTTAATATTTTCTTGTATGCCAAAAATGTGTTTTGGTGCATAGAGGGCATCCCCTAATTATTTAAAAATATCTCAATTGGTATAAAATTTATTATTAAAAATCAATAATTAAAAAAAATAATACCCCGTAGTTCGAAAACTAAGACCTTTAGGACAAATTTTTATATATTTTTTTTTCATATTTTTTAGTGTAGAATTAGTCCTTAAAGTTTGTCGGATAAGTTGTGAAACACCCTGTATATATACCTACATAACTTTTTAAAGTATATATATACGTATTTCATATTATAGTTTTTGCCTAACAAGTGCGCAAAGTGATACTTTTCCGCACACAACAGCAGTGAGGCGAGCGACGTAGAGCAATGCACGATTTTGGCTCTGGGTTAGTTTTTTTGTATTTTTTTAAACTTTATTTTAACATTTTTAAGTTAACGACAGTTTTACCAAAGAATACAATACCATAGAAGCTCAAAAGATTTGAGCGTACCCTGAATTTTTAGTACCTACCCTGATCACCAGATAGCGAAGCCGGCACCGGTCCAATCAGAAAATTGGTCAATGCCCATGTCAAATTTCTATTGGTCGATTGTACTACTTGTTTTATTATCGCTTTAAGTCATTAATTTAGTCACAGAGTCTAACAAAAATTGTTGTTTCGGATTAAACTAAAAAAGTATTAGCACGGTAGTGTATAATCCAGGAACATGTAATAAATTGCTTTTTATTTTTTTAACAAAGCGAGTTACAAAAAAATATTAAAGATAAGAAAAATTAGATGTTTTTTTCCGGGAAATATAAAAAGTTTGAAGAAAATTTTGTGGCGTACATTTTTCAGCAATAGTATTAGCTAGAGATCGTTGTCGCCATTGGTCTTACCAATTAAAATTGGATAAGGACTTAATTTACCTTTTATAAAACCAAATACCATAGCCACATTTTATTATAAGCAGATAGAGAATTTTCAAAATATTATTACAAAAACTTTTTTTTGTTTACAACCTGTATCTTAAAACCAAAGCATTTCCGGTTCTACATTTTAATAAACTTTTGTTTTTATAAAATGAGTTTACGAAATCGCCTTTAAATTCTTTTTAACGCAATTAGTAGACACTTTGTTTTAATTTAATATTTTTCCCCACCAGTGCCTAAGTTTAATTCTTTTGACTCCCAGCAATGTCTGCGTTTTCATCAAGATTTAATAATTTAACAACGAAGAGGGTAATTTGACCACTATAGGGCCAAGTTTATAAATCATATTTAAATTTTAGTATCTATTAGTATTAAAGTTAATGGTAGTAATAATAGTGGCATTGTTTGGCTATGTTAAAAAAAATCTAATGAATATTAAATAAAATAGAATTACTGGTTTTAACCTTTTTATGATATTATAATACATAAGCAGTTAATATTTTTCCTTATTTTAGTAGAAGTTTCGAGAATTTCAAGGTTTTAAGTTAAGAATAAAAAAATAAACCTAAATTATAAGCACCAATATTTAAATTTATTTATTTAATCCTTGTGACTAATGCTAATACTAGTACTAAAACTAAATTTTAAATTATAAGCCCGGACTTACATAACTCGAATAATGCAAAAACATAGGCCCAAGTTATATCGTGCGCTGCCACTTACTACATTTTGTTCGCAAAAGTTGCTCAAATAAAAAAATTAAATATATTATTTAAAGAAGCTATTTAAAATAATTATCAGTTTTATTTTATTAGATAATTACTTGCTATTGTACTATGCTTTTGCTTTAAAAACATATTCTATGATTAACTCCATTTTACATTATTATCGAATTACAACGTTTTTTATGCCTATTATTTATTTGTTTAAAAAAAATAAATAAAGTACTATTTAAACTATTTACTGATATTTTTTGGTATTTTTATTAAACAGTTTGTCCGGCGATGGGGTAGACAAGAGGACAAACGAAACAAAAATTTCATTTTTTGAGAATAAACCACTTTTTATAAAAAGTTTTGCTTGCCAAAAGAATACAATTGTCAATGGAAAAAATAAAAAATTGTATACAGGGTGTCTAAAACATATAATTTTTTAAGAGAATAAAGTACCCATATTTTAAAATTTTTACCAAAATGCTACTTAATAGAATTGTTTAAAGTATCATATATTTCAGGATATTCGTTTTCATTGGGTTAAGACAGTAATCATTTTTTGGTATAAATTTGAATTTTTCTAAACAGTTTTATAGGTATACCTTTGATTTTGTTTAATTTTAAATATCACTTTTAAATAGTTACTTCACAAATAAATTCTAACCGTGTCAACCAAACGCGACCAGAGTATTAACTTTTAGATATTTTATTAATTTTTACAAATGTTACCAACACATCAGAGAAAACAAATTAAATAAATTAAAACCACATACGATTATGTTTATTAAAGAAGTAATTCCTTAAATAAGATCAAAATCAAATAGCCTAAGCTTAACAACAAGTTATTCAACGGATTTTTCAAATACTGCTCCACCATGAAAAATGCATTTTTTTAGCTGGGGTAAATATTGCCTCTACAGCGTGTATAATTTTTTGTTTCCAAAATTTAATTGGATGATGCAAATTGAAAAGGATCCTAGCTCCAAATTAAACCTTTGAGTTATCAGCGATTGTATTAAAAAATAAATTTTGCACAAAAGTTACCAACTTTTTAATTTTGTTATTTAAACATGATACGTCGTTTAAAAGGAAACGTTAGCCTCAACTGAATGCCTTATTTTATAATTTTGAAATCGTAGACACTTAGATTTTTTGGTCGATAGTTCCTTTTAAATAAATTAATAATATTGGATAAGTCACATACATCCTTTGTTGTTGCTTTACTGGCCGATATCCCGATACCTATTTGTTTAACCAGTATTAAAGAAAACTGAATTTTTGCATTATGTCGTTTGGGCTTTTACTATATAGATGGCACAAACTTAAAACCAAGCGTGTGGAACTTCTTACACATATAAAATGAATACAAGGAAGTCGTTTGGTGCCAAAAACTAATTTTTCGCGATTTGGCGCATGGTTTCTTTTCAATTATCATCATCCATTTGTCAACTAACTGTTTTAGGCGTCTCTACAAATATATATCCGCTAACGTATGGACGGGGCTTCTTGGGAGCCATAAAACTGGACCATTTTGCCCGATTAATTTATGTCCAAATTTTAAATCAAGCGACTCCTTTATTTCTCTAGCAAAATGGACATGGCATCTATCTTGTTAAAAGTACATGTTACCTCTATAATCTTATGGTAATTGTCTCAAATATTAATAAAAAAGTATTTAACCTATTTAAATAAGAAATTCTGTTTCAAGTATGTGTACGAAACTGTGGACCAAACATTTACCTATTTAAAATACTGACGTCGGATTGCTATTCTAAAGAAAGAATTTACATCATTCCAATAGCGAACAAGTTGCGATGCTACAGCTCTATTCGCCGTAAACGTGGATTTATAGAATAATAAATAGTTTATGAAATTTCCTATTACCACCTAAAATCTTACTTTCTAGCCACAAACAGAAATCTAATTTTTTTCGTCATCGCCATCTTCTAACGTTTGGTTAAAATGCGGTTTGTAGGGGTGTATCAAGACAAGCGGCAGCGTGTCAGCCAAGTTCAAGCAAGGGAAATGCTTCATAACTTCAAAACTGTTTAACGTAAACACACCAAACTATGTGTGTTTACTTATACTTTTAGGGACAACTAATAAAAATTTCATAAATCTAGCTCAAACAGTGCCAGTTTCTCGAATTTTTTTACTTAGCTTGCAGACTGCCGATTTAATAACGGGTACATTAGGGAACTATTTATAATTTTAATATATTACGTTCTGTATGAAAAATCTTTCTAAATTAAATGTATTTTTGCTTTATAAAAATTAATGCAATATCCAAAATTTGATACTGTGGCCTGGTTTGGTTGACACTGACAGAGTTTATTTGTGAAGTACCTATTAAAAAGTTTTATTTAAAGGTATAGACAATCAAAGGTATACCTACAAAACTTTTTAGTTAAATGCAAATTTAAACCAAAAAAAAAAAATTTAACTTATTTTTTTCCACCTTTTCGGGGTCATACCACCTAGGTTTTGACTGTCACCCCCTAAGTAGTGCACTGCAGCTTAAGGCTTTTTGTGCCCTGACCCATACTCCTTTTCATTCACACACCATTCATGCCGATACAACTGGAGCGCCCACAAGTGCGCCAAAACCTAATAAAAACCAATATCCTGAAAGATATAATTTTAAACAATTTTCTTTACTGGCATTTTGTTAAAAACTTTTAAATAAGTGTTTTTTATGCTTGTAAAAAAATGACTTTTGGGATACCCAGTATACAATATTATTTTTTTAATCGACAATTGTATTCTTTTTGCAATTAAAACTTTTAATAAAAATATCTTTTCCTTGAAAAAGTAAAGTTTTGGTTGTATATTATATTATTTCAAAAAAGACATTTTATTTTCTTATGTCGTCTTACGTTTTACCCTTTTAGGTTAATAAAACCCTTACACTTTTAATAGAAAGAAAAAAAAGTTACTGGATTTGGTAAAAAAGTCTTTTTTTTTTTTAATTTGCACTTTATTGATGAGTTCGGCTTAAAATGTCTAAAATAATGGCTCATTAGGTATCCTTCACATTTGGTAAAATATGTAAACGAAAAAAGAGCTAAAAGTTAATGAAAATTTTGTTGGATAAGGTAGATGTATCATTTGTGACTATTTTAAGTATTTTTGTAACTTTTACAAAGAATTAAAGTAATTTAAATTAAGTAAGAAATAACAAAATATAAATAGGTTACATCATTAGTGTATTAGTAATTGAATTACAAATATCTCAAACCTTTATTCTTTACATTAATCTTGGAAAAATAATAACATTTAATTTTACCTCCTATTGCACCAGTCGTCACAATAGACGCACTAATTTTGGCCAGTAGTTACACCAGTTTTGGCCAAAGTAAATAATAGGTTTTATTTGAGGGAACATTATTAATATTTACATAATTTCCTATTAAAATATCAATTTGATTTTAATTTACTTTAGAAAATACATTTCAATGGCATTTTAACCTTAAACAAAATAAGTTTTAAATTAAATTAACTTAAAAAATAAATGAATAAAACTAAAATTAAAACCAATAGAACAAATCATTTACATTCTTTGTTTTGATTTTTGAAAAAAAAATGAAGGGGTGGTACTAAATTATGGCTAACTTATTTTGTTTTGGAGATACAGAGTGTTTTTTAAATTTTGTTAATTTCTACAGGCACTTATAACTTTCTTGTTATTAGAGATGAGATGCAAATTGCAAAGATTTAGGGATTTTTACGTAGATTTCAGTGGCTTACGTATATTTTTTCAATTGACTTGTCACTGTCACATTGGGGGTGGGGTCATGGTTGTTCTGGTTAGTTAAAAATATATATGTTTATTATTTCCTAAAGCGAATTTTAATCATGACTCCCCAATGTGACAGTTTTGCATGACTGTCTATAGCGCTTCGAGCCAATAAAATTAAAGATCTATTCAATAGTAAAAAACCACAAGCGTTATAATAATAAGGACGGCAATCAACTAGTGCTGTCTAAACGGGTCGTTTAAATAGTGTGCGAGCAACAAAAAGGGAAATAATTGAAAGTGAGACAGAAGTAATGACGCCGTGGCATTTTTATAATAGACATTTAGTCAAGGGCAGTCATATAGACTTGATTCATCTCTTCTTTCTTTTTTCCCACATATCTCTAACCCCTACCCCTCCGGCCGACCCTGGATCATTAAATGCCCATATTTTGCAATTATGTATGTAAAAATATATTGGTTACAAAAGATATGGCATCAAAGGGAAGGTGGCATGGCTTCCATGCCCCCCACTCCTATGACCGCCAATGCGTTTAGTTTACACGTGCTTGTGCTTTTTACTGTAATCTGCAAAACATACTGCACGCCTAATAAGTCATCAAATATATCACAGTTATTTGCCAAACAAGGACCACAGCAAGTGCCATTTTCCTAGGTTAATGGCTTTTAAATAGAAATTATTTTGTATACCAATCTCTATCTAACTTTCATATTTATATTGTCATTTCAAATGCAGATTAAATCACTTCGATGAATACAGTTAACACCAAAAATTACTTTAATTGAAGGCATTATTTATCTAATTTGTATTTTCTGGTGTTTAACACATAAAAATCCAATTGAAAGCATCAAGCTAGCACAACGTGCCTGAATATTCAAAATCGAATAAAAGGCATTAAAACTAATGACGAAAACGTGACAATGAGTCACTATAGCAGAAGTTATTTGTTTAATTAAATACAAATCGAATTCTAAGACCGTTAAACCACTTAGAAACGTCAATAATTAATTTTTTTAAGCGTAAATTATACAACACATTTTAAAAACATTTTTTCTTAACCAATAATAACTTTTATTTTATTTTACTGTTTCTTTCGGTAATATAAATGTAATAAAATTACCGTGTACTGGCACCAGTTAAAATAAACCTTAAGCCTAAAAACTGGAATTTCGTATAAATAATATGGCACAAAAATCAGGGCCGTTTTTAAAAGTTTTGAAAGAACTGAAATTATCATAATTATATTTTATTCTTATTCAAAGTTGGTGCGCTTACAAAAAGAAGCTTTTTGTCCAAAGAGTCGTATTTACTTAAGCAAAGTGCTATCTACTTCATTTTGATTAAATTTCGGTTGCCAAGTACTTTTATTATATTTTTGCCTTGTAAATAGGAGCGCAACAAGTAAAAGTAACAGTTTTTTACTTTATATTAAAATTAATAGTTTGTCGGTAAGATTAGAAAAAAACATTTGTAGAGTTTTCCTTATTTCTGTCGCCATCAGTACTTATTATAAAATTAAAAACAACATTTTTTAATCAATAATAAAATTGTTTATACATAAATAACATTATGGGGTCGCAGCCAACCCCTATAGATTTATTGGTATTTTAATTTCCTATTTTGCTGTTCTAGATTCCAATATGTTTTCTTTATATTTAATAAATAATTAAAGCATTACTTGTGTGCAGTAAAGCATAAAGTCTTTCAATTTCGTTTTATCGGTCTGTTTAGTATATCTTGCTTTGATAAGTGTGTCTTATTTATACGTATTTTTCGTTGCTATAAGTTAACAATATTCCACTTAGCTTTTGCAGTACGTATTGCCCATAGATAACCTACATTTAGATCCGCAGTGGCAAGAAGCATTTTTCGGATTTTTACGACCTCGCGCAGTAAACAAATGAATAGGTGGACGAACATGCGCACTTAAAAGCCGTGCCAAAATACAAATACCGGCACCCCGTACCCTTCGTCCGCGGTCTGACCGTGACTCTCATTAGCTACCGTACTTCAAACAGAAAACCAGGACGCGGTCGACAAATTCTTTCCGATAATACGGACAGTTTGTTTGGCGCCAGGTGCCTTTACCCTTAACTTGCTTGCGCACAAACTGGTTTTTCGCCCATAAAATGTAACTTTTGTTTCGCGCAAGTTATAACATTGGCAATCCATCGAGATCAGCGGTATTACCTCTTTGGGTTTAAAAAGATGCATATTCAGTTTTTCTTCCTACCCGTGCAGTATTTAAATCAGCGGTTCTCAAACTGTGGGGCACGCCCCCTAGGCGGGGTCCGTAAGGGGTCAATTCTCAATTTAATAAACTGAGGATGAACGTGCTTTATCCTATAAAAACTAAATTTAAGCAATTTTTTGGGTGATCAGCTTTTTTACTTTAGCCTTTATTTCCACATTCACGGGCTAATGAAAAGTATAAACTTTGGTCACCAATGTTATCCATTTAATTTGCTATAAACACATTCTCAGATTTTTTACTTTAGCCTTTACTTACATATTCACAGGCTAATAAAAAGTATAAACTTTGGTCAACAATGTTATTTATTTAATTTGCTATAAACACACTCTTAAGAAAATGCTATAATATAATAGTTTTGTATTGAGAATAATAAAAGTGTAAGATTCCAAATAATGATGACACATGGCAACAAAATTTAAACATGACTGGTCTTGTATGTACAGTATGGGAAAGTGTATTTTTGATCTAACTAAATAATTTTGTTACTTGATATTACTCAAATATTTTTTACCGAAGATAGAGTATAGGTGGAAGTCATGGCTTAGTCTGGTTAGTTAAATATATATTTTTTTAATTTCTTAATTAAACCCAAGACTTATACATACTTTATAAATCGGGGCAAAAAGCCCTGTTTTCGGATTTCATAAAAAGCTATGTAACACTTGCAATATTGAATCTACATTTTCAATAACCGGAGGGGGCTTTATCAAGATGTTTAATCCCTTTTGCAAATATATGTGGTCTTAACACCAATATAAACACCATTCACCATCACTTACGTTTGCAAGGATCTGGCTTGTGCTTGGGTAGACCCGATATCCTTTGGCTCAAACTTTCCCCTAGGTCTCTTACCAAATTTATCTGCTGTTTGTACCGGTCTTCATCTAATATTTCCTTCGTCGAATTATTTGACTTCTTTTTAACAAAAGCGATAGTATTATTTCTTAGTTTCCATCGGCCGAAATCGTACTTGCGATTTTAATGTCCATAATAAGGTCTGAGCTTCTAAAACTAACCCACAAGGCAGAGCAGCCGAAATCTTTGCAGCCTCTCTTACCAACCTTAATAAAGAACCCACCTACTTTCCTCAAGTCCCTGATTAGTTCATATCCCCTAGATCTCTTTCTTACCTCCAACCCCTAACTCTATTAAGCATCTGTCACAGTTTTCCTAGGTTGCTCAGACCTGGCTTGGTTATTGTATATTACTCTGCACATCCCACAAGCGTCTAGCCCCTTGGAAGCAACTATTGATCCTGGTTTGTGACATGCGCATTATTCTGCCGCTACGATAATCGTTGACGGATGGTGTCGAGCGCTATACAGGGTGTTACTTATTATTATGTCATAATTTTAAGGGGGAGTTCCTGGCTGGACCAATTTTAAGTCGAAAAGGTCACATAGACTTACTTTCGTACAACGGTCCGTTTTCGCGTTAAAAAATAAGAAAGACAATCTCAATTGGCAGAAGAGAAAAAAAAGTTTGGTTTTTATTTTTTTACGCGAAAACGGTGCGTCGTAGGAAAGTAATTCTATAGACCAATTTTTCTCTAAAGTAAATAGGGATTTCAAAAATAATTTTGGTTTTTTGAAAAATCAGTGGCGTAAAATAGTTATTTTTTTCTTTAAACTTTTAACACCCTCTATCTAAAAAACCAAGCATTTTATGATACAAGTTTATATGACCTTTTCGATTCAAAATTGGCCAGGAACTCCCCTTAAAATTATGACATACCAGTAAGTAACACCCTGTATACTAGGTACATAAGGTTCATAATATAATATGATCTAAGGTGGCGAGGTGTTTTTGTAATTTCTTTTTTATATATGGTTTTTGTTTACGTAGAGAAATGAGAATTAAAAGTATTTGTTTTTCTAGTTATGCATAATTTTTAAAAATTATGATGTTTATTGGAAATTTATTTTTTTAAAGATTATTTCCTTCCTATTAATTTTGACCAATTGCTATCAAGAACTGGTATGTCAAATATAAATTTTAGATGGAAAAATTACTTGACAACTGTCAACTTAGCTGTCAGCAGTTTTTCCGGAAAAAAATCGAAAAAATTTTATGTCATGTCAAGTTTGACAAGTTACAATTTTTATTGTTCTTAATAATTATTGTTCTTATTGTTTTAATGAAAAAAAATGTTGTGTTAAAATAAAATGTTTATTTAACTCAGGAAATAAACTTACCAAATACCCCTCGTGCATCTAATTTTTCCTGTGGAAAAATTGGAATACTCGTTTCTAAGTAATCTGTCTTAACAAATAGCATTCGCGAAAGTGAAAAAATCCTCGTCTTCGATTCGGATTTGTAAAACCACTCTCGCTCATGCTATTTATTTAAACAAATTAGTTAGAAACTCGTTTTTCCGAATTTTTCCGGAAAAATTATATGCACTAGGGATATTACCCCCGAATATAAATAAATAAAACAAAGTTAAAAATATTTTATTTAATAATAAAAAAAACTATAAGTTTAATATATAAAAATAAAACTTGCATGCATGACATGCTTTCTTAGATTACTAATTTTACTGTATTTTTTATTGCACTGCACACACGTTTGTTGCACCTCCATTTTTTTTATTTTCTTAACACACTTTTTTGGAATCTATACTTTTTACAGGATTCCTCTTTTTACACACAAATACAAGAAACAAAATGATGTTCTAACCTAACCTAACATTTATTTCCCGCGCACGTCAAAAAGCCAGGATCAATTGCTTCCAAGGGGCTAGACGCTTGTGCACATCCCGAGGTAAATGAATGCATGCCACCACGCATCGTCTGGCACTACAACTTAGCCGACTGGAATGGCCTAAGCGACTTTCTCGCCATCTATCCTTGGGATAACATTTTCTTTTCTTCTCGCGATCCTTACGAAATTTGTAAACAACTGACAAAGTCTATCCAACTGGGCATTGAAACCTATGTTTCCCACACCAAAAAGAAATTCAAACCTTTAAATCCCAAACCCTGGTTTTCAAAATACTTAAAATTCAGGCCCACAAAGAGTTTTTACAGAATTCTAGTTCAGAAAATCATAAAAGCAAGAAATCAATACAATCAAATATCTTCAGAAAAAATGGTTTCTATTTATTTACGCAAAAACCGTATAATAAACAAAGAAAAGTCATGTAATCAAAATTGCTCTAAATTAAACAGGGATTTAAAAAAAAATTAGTTTAAAAAATTTAGTGGCGTACCTTTTTTTGTATATATTTACCCTTAAACCCCTTATGGACGCCACTGGTAAAAACTGTTTATTTCTTGTATGTCAAAAAATTTCTTCTAGTGCAAACGTACCGTTTCCCAAATTGTGAAATAATATCTGAATGGGTATAAAAGTGATTATAAAAAAAAAAATTAATAACTTTAACATTCCATAGTTCAAAAACTAACACGTTTAAGGCATATGTTTACATGAAGATTTTTCCTCATTTTTCTTTGTAGAATAACCTACTAAGTTTGTCGGTTGAGTTATTTGACACGCTGTATATAGATAGTTTAACCTTTCAAAGAGTAAAAATATGTTACTGCACAGAAAGCTAACCTCTTTCACTTGAACCAGAACGAAGTTACTTAGAAACGCGTTACTTTTTGTAACTAGTTACTAAAAGTAACATTTTTTTGCGTTATTTGACAGCTCTAAATTTACATTTTAAACCTATTTTAATTAATTTTTGCGAAAATGGCGCCATTTTATCGATTTGTTAAAAAAATGATGGTAGAAAGCGGCTTATGTATTATTTATATGTATTTAATAAGGGACGAACCTTATAACCTTCACTGTAAATATACAATTTTTGGTTTTTTCAAAAGTGTTACAGAAATTGACTTTTGGCAGTAAAAAACTTTAATTATTTAAATGGGAACCACTATCTTAAGCCTTAAATTTTGACTTAAGACTTATTTCTTCATCCTTTTTGTTAGTTATATTCTATTTCTAAACCTTATGGTTTTTAGTTATTAATAGTGAAACGTCACAAACATATATTTTCGTCGCCATTTTTAAGACCGCCTAGTCCTTTACTAATAATATTTTTAAAATATTAGGTTTAGAGATAGGATATAATTAACAAAAAAGATTGAAAAATAAGTGTTAAGTTTAAGTTAAGGTCTTAAGGTAGTGGTTTCCATGTAGTTTTTGCTCCAAAAGTAAATTTCTGAGGCACTTTTGGTTAAACTAAAAATTGTATTTCTTCCTTGATAGGATATAATATTTATTAAATATGTTTAAAAATTCGCTTAGGCTCGTTTCTACCATAATTTTTTTAATCGTTAAAAATGCCGGTTAGCGTGACATTTTCGAACGTCATTTTCTCAAAAACTAATTTAGATAGGTTTAATATGTGACCATATATTTTCTTAAGATTGCCTGTAAAATAAATTTGTAGAAATATAGATACAGGGTGTTTCTAAACAAATTCGGAAAAAATAGGAGGCGATTCCTTGTTCAAAATAAAGAGTAGTTTGCTTTATATGGCGGGACATGGGGTCAAAACTTAACCATTAGGTAGATATGGCGAAAAATTTTAACAAAAAATCTCTCTATGTGGTTGCTTAAAAACAAAATTAGCATTGTATTTAAACTACCAAGTAATATCAAATAAAGACATATTACAAATGCTTTCTTAGGTGACAGCAGAAAAATATATTTTTAATTAAATAAAATTCTCAGTCCGTTTTACATTTTATTTTTTATTTGAAATTGGTAAGTTACACGAAATAAATACAGAAGTTAAAAAAGTGTCTAAAAAACCGGTCTATTCAAATCTATATTTTTTGATGTCATTGCCTAAGTGTCTCTTTAAATTTGGTTAGCAAGAACGATAGGGGTAGTCTATCTTCACTATTTCCATTAATTCTAAAAATATTTAAAATATGTATTTTTATAATGGCAATATTTTCGTAAAATTTCATTATTCTAGGGCTTTTTGTTTTTGAGATAAAAAATAAAAACGGTATTTTTTTGCCATTTTTCTACCGCAATATCTTCCTAATGGTTGACTTCTGGCCCTATGTTTATAAAGCAAACTTATCTTTATTATAAACTAGGAAACACCTCCCAAAATTTTTAGCATTTGTTAAGAAAAAAAGACTAAAATAGCAAAGTTACTAGAACTTTCGGTTAAACCGGATGTTTTACATAAAATCTGAAACATCAGGAATCTGCATCCCATCCAGTCATAATATATCCGACCAAAATTTTAAAATCGTGTACATCTTCTCAAGAAAATGACAGGCCAGCTAGTAATTTCGTGGGCAACCGGTATTATTAACGTAAACATAATATTATTGCTAGGGTAAACAAACATCCTTTAAATTTACATAATTTTTTTGTTATTAATTGCGTTGCATATTTTAAACCTTATTTTATGGATAATATTCTAACTATAGAATATTATCCATTAATTAACGGTTCCAAAATTGACATGGGCAATATTGTAATAAATGAACGGTATTAATATTACAAAATCTGTATTAGTATGAGTTGGAGATAACACAAATGCAAATAAGTTTAGCTTAACACTGCATAAATTACAAAGCTAAAATATAAATATTTAAAACTAATAAAAAATTTACTATACGTTTTACGTTTTCTAACAACAAACGGTACGAAACTTTAAGGTGTGATTTCCCATGATATTTTATGAAAACAAGTTCCAATAAACATATGTTTGAAATTGCTTCCTTACTGAGATACAGGGCGTTAAAATTTAGGAAAAAATTAGTTTTTCTAAATATTTTTAATATGCTTGGGCCGATTTAAGTAAAATTTAGTGCATTTATTTAAAGTAATAAGGCCCGTATTTAGGTCCAACCAGATTGTTATTATTGGATCCAGTGGCGTCTTAGTGGGTACTGCAACATATATTCTTCAGAAAAAAAAGTACGTCCCTGAGGTTTTTGCCGTTTTTATATTTTTTTATAATTAAGCAGTTAAAATCACAACTTTTTAGTCTTTTATATTTTCTTCGTATCTTGCTTTGCTTTCGAGAAAACAAAAATGAGGCCACTTTTAGTGATACTAAAACGTATCCATAAACAGCATGAAATAAAATCCAAAATTTAAAAATATAAACAATTTTTACCTTAGTAGATACGGAAACTGACGATTTTCTAAAAATACACAACTGATCATTTATTTTAAAACAAGTAATTGTCTATTTTTTATTTTTTTACCATGTTATCTATGGGTACTTTTTAGATGAAATTAAAGTAGCTGTAATCTTTCTTTTTGAAAAAGAAGCTAGATACAAAAAAATACAAGAGACTTAAAAGTTGTAATTTGAATTACTTAATTATAGAAAAATATATAAAAACGTCAAAAAGGTTACTGGCCTACTTTTTTTCAATAATATAAGTTGCGGTGCCTACTGAGACGCCACTGGACAGAAATAACTACAGTCAGGTTAGGGCTAAATAAGCGCTGTATTAATTTAAATAAATAAATAAAAATAATACTAAATTAAATCCAAATCAGCCTAAGTATATTAAAAATATTTTTAAAAAACTGTTTTTTTTCTTAAATTTTAACGCCCTGTGTCTCAGTAAGGAAGCAACTCCGGACATAGGTTTATAGGATTTTTTTTTCATAAAATAACATAAGAAATCAAATCTTGAAGTTTTGTAGCGTTGTTAGAAAACACCCTGTATTTTAAACCTTTTTCAATATTTTTATTTAAATAAAGCTAAATATGCTTTCTTTTTAAAGAAAAACATTAGGAGTTTTAATGCTATATAAATTTTGAAATGCGTTTTTTTTAATAAATAAATAACATTTTTAGGTAAATTATTGTAAAAAGTGGTTTTAAATGTTTTAAGGATTTACTTTTTATAACTGCTATGTAGACTTAATTCAGCAAACAGTAGTGTAAAGCAGGTACTTATAGATATAGTCCCAAAGTTTAAGCAAAATTAAGAATAGGCCAGGCACTAATAAATACCGGCCTTATTTTGACATCTGAGCTTGGGCAGATGCATGGTAGGATAAGGACTCCCTTAATAAGTATAATGTCTTATTTTGGTCTTATTTTAACTTCGGAACTGGGCCCGGATTCTTAACTTCGGTATCAAGTTCTCGATATTCCTTTGGAAACCTATCGGCCTTATTTTCTCATCTGTTTTTAAGTATATAATACTTTTTTTATCTTTGGACAAACCACGAAGGCTTAAAGTCTAAATACGAACGTACCGTGGGTGACTTAAGCGAGGTTAGAGGGAGTTTGTTCACACGGGACTTAAATACTTGAAGATTTGGGGGAAGGAAAGACCTCCGCGGGCTGCAGGTTCCACAATCTAGAAAATCTAGGGATAAAAGAACGAACAAAGTGAGAAGTTTGGGGCCTGTCCAGTTGGACCGTATAGGGATGCATACGCGCGGAACCACGGATTTCTCTGTTGGGAACCGTGAGTGGAGGAACTATACTGGACAATTCTTCAGAGCAGAAGCCATGGAAGTACCTATAAAAAGCGATAAATCCCCCACAGCCCGACGATGGGCAAGAGAAGGAAGCCTTTCTGTAAGTGATGGATCATTATTGAGACAAATAGCTCTTTTTGAATAGAATCAAGAATGCTTAGGGTTGTGGGGGACGCCATGCCCCAGATATGGGAACAATATTCCAAGGGAGGTCGGATTTGGGACACATATAAAGTGTATAATAATAATTGGAGATATGCTCTATATTGGTTAGGCGGATTCATTTATTGGATGGTCTTCTTGTTGAGTACACGCCTGGAAAGAATGGGACCGCTTCGGTCCTGGTCCCGGGGTATACGGACTGGCCGATCGCCTGAAACAAAATAAAAGAAAAACCCCCAAAAAACCCAAAAAATTCTAATTAAAAAACGACGTTTCGGTGGCAAGTCTGCCACCGTTGTCAAGTTAAAAAATTAAGTTAAAAAATAAAAATAAAATATTAACTAATATTTAAATTAGAAAAAGAATCACCATTCGGTAGCGACTCGATTCGTTACAACTCGAGACAGCGGTTAAGAATCCGCCTGCTATTCGTCTAACCGAACGGCTGCCGACCACAAAATTGAAAAGTTTTTAGAAGTAAAAATACTTAAAACCTTGCTTTTTCAAATGTATTTCTGTAATTGTGTTAAACAAAACCCTACAACATAAAACAAGAAAGAAAATATACTAAAGTTTGTTTCCCCTTTTTTTAGGTTAATGGAACTGTCATCATGATTTGCAATAATTATGGATACAAGCACTATTTAAATAAGGCATGTATTAATAACTTTCGAGCCTAATAAGGCAATAATTCTCTATTGATATTTTTTTAAATTAAAAGCTTAATTGTTTATGTTACTTTAACTTTTAACTGGCGATATCTAAAATTTTGTCACTTAAGGTGACATAGAGTCTGGCCGACTCCTGGTATTTCCTATATGGTAATATAAATATTATCGTCTTGTTCGTCGGCTACATCTTTACCTTGCACATTTTTCGTCCATTAAATCCACCTTACCCTTTGTTAAGTTATATCAAGAAATTATTTCAGGTTTCCCTGTATCCATATCTTTAGCTTTGCCGTTATGCATTAAGGAAACAAAAAGCACTGCTACCTTTTAGGCACATACGACACAAGGGTTCGTTGTCTCCGGGGAAAAAATTTGGTGGTAATTCTCTTTAATATTTTTTAAGTACCCACATAAGTTAGTTTGTTTTTTAATAGGTATTCTACTAGCTCTATACAAGAAACCCAGTTATTGGCTGTTACCTTTCTGTTGAAACCAAACAGCGGCCAAGCGAATAACCGCTTGAGATGGTTTGTTTTTTTTTCACTATTAGTTAGTCCAAAACTAAGTCTTTTCCTACATATAGATATGCATTGTACAGATAACTGGTCCAAGCATCAGTAAGGCACATTTTCTTTAACCCATATTAACATGGCTTATTGGGTATGTACATTTTAAAAGCACACTTTCCCCGAAACAATACTAGCATTTCGTCCACACACGTCGAAACACCAACTGAGTATGAATTTGAAATGTTTCAAACAAATGTTTCAAAAAATTCCTGTATTGCTACTCCTGAATGTACAGCTTTCCTTCCATTTCTATATTCGTGATTGTCAAATCAAAGTAAAGCTAATATTGACAAAAACCGCTTTAATGACATAAATGCCCTAAATATATCCTTCCCCTTACCATTGGTCACAAAAAGACTGCGCACATCTTCATCATTTGATTTAAATATTAAAGTTGATAATAATAGGCTTAAAACTGCTCTTAGCTCTATCTTGTCTATATCTGCTAGTTCGGGCTGTTCTTTTATATTCTTGTCTCATAGAAGCAAATTTTTAATTTGTCCAGGTAATAATTAGTTTATACATGTTTTCTGTAAACAGCTAGTCAAAATAGCATAACGGATTACGTAAATCTATCTTCCAGTTCAAGTCGTACAACTGGAATACGTACGATATTATGTTGTGGTGTACTTACATTCCTTATTGGTTCTATTTTACTCCATTTAAAGCGATTTTGTCCATAAAAATACCAGAGTCCGGAAAGGTTACAAAATATTTCTCATCCAAAGAGTTCTTCTTTAGTCTGATAGTGGTAGACAATGATTTAGTAGTGATACTTAAAGAATTTCGGAGTTCTATTGTCTTTATTAGGACAATGAAAGTCCAAAACTCTTTAAGTATCAATCCTTCTCCTGTTCACTTTCACTGTCGTGATCGCTAGTAATAAAACTATTCTGATCATCCACTTAATCACTGACATCACTACTGGCCTGTTACATAACTCCTCAAAATTGAGATTGAATACTTGTTGTTTGACAGGACCTAGCCATAGTTACCAAAATAATTTATGTTACACACGTGGTGACATGAATTATGGTAGACTCCGTGACTCGCCTAACTTGATAACAGTTAAACCCTCGATGCTGCCATTTAAGCACTTACGACTAGACTACATTGTAGGAAGGTACTAAAAAGGGTATGTTTTATTGTGGTGGTGGATATGCATCGAAACAAAGTTTGTACAGTCTGATTGACCTAATGTTACCAGTTAAGGGTTAATTAAATTAAATGTCTAATTTTTTAGTGTTAGAATCAATTATTAACATTGCAAGTAAGACTGTAGTAAGATTTGATTTAATACCTACTTTATTTAAAGTAAGAAACGAATTAAGGACGATTCTTACTATACGTTCCGTTTACCTCACATATACATTCGTCACATACACAGTGACCACCTATCCTACCAGACGTCAATTTACGGAAGGGATAGTGGGCATATAGTATATGATTTGCGTGTTTTAGAATGTAATGAAAACAGAACGTCACATTGAAACATTATCATTGTTTTATAAATAGATTTTAAGGTTAAGTAACCTATTATTTTATAACAAAATAATAATAAAATCTCAACCGGTAGTTTGCCGAAAAGTATATTATTCATTTAATTAATAAATTCCTTAACTCCAGAAGATTTGAGATAAAAATTAACAATTTCTTATCTGAAGACTTTTTTCCAAAACAGAGCATACTCCAAGGTTCCCCTATTTCACCTATTCTATACAATATTTATTGCTCCGACATGACACACTATATCTTTTTAACCGTAAGGTAACACCTCCATCACGAAAACCAAAGCTCATAGCACGTGCAAAGTATTTTAGGTCCTTTACCTTTGAAAATGAAGAAATCAACATAAAACAGCAAACGGCAGCAAAACTTTACAAATCGATCTGTAGACCAGTACTGGAATATGCGCATGTGTTGTTATGTAATGCCAGACCATTAGTTCCCAAAAATCTAAGTGTAGCTGAAAAAACAACCTTAAAAACAATAATAAATATCCGTCATCCTGAAAACCTACTGCATAATTCCAGCAACCAACTTCTTTATCAGAAAACCAAAATGCAGCCTATTGAACAAAGATTAATGGACCTGACACAAAAGTTTGCAACCAAGCCAAAAAATTATTCAAGATTTCTGTTTAACCAAAATACCGGAGACTCTAGATTTAGAGTTCCCAAAAATACAATTTTTAAGTGATAATAAACTATAAAAACTAAATGATCACTATTCTAAAAGTTCTTTTTATAAGATCGTCATTAATATATATTTTTTTTCTGTTGAATAGAGGACATTATTTTTAATTTTAAAAGGTGATAAATTGTAATAAATTAGATATATATAAAAAAAAGTTCTATCGCGCTTTGTTATTGAGTTATGGATCATCAGTTAATATTAGAAAACTTATTCAAAGTTAAAATAAAACACTTATTTTTTAAATTTTTGGGCTGTTGCCACAGGTTTAGTTTTGCGAGTTATAAATAATGTCGTGTTACCTTCAGAGTATATTCTAATATCACTTAATGTTATATCTTTGTTCGCCAATATTCCAAAACAACAATTTACTAAAATTATAAACAAAAAATGGTATATTAAAAGGGCGTACCCTAAGTTTCCTAAAAAATGTATAATTATCCTAATTAATTTTTGCTTTTAGAGTAGTTATTTTTCATAAAATAAACAATTTTATCTTCAAATTGATGGGACTGCTATAGGGAATTCAGCTAGTTGACTATTAGCATCACTCGTTATGGAAAATCTAATTGTCAAAGCTATGAAAAATATGCCATTCCATATTCCCTTTATAAAAGTTTACGTAGATGATACAATACTGACAATTTCAAAACGTCATTCTGAAAGCATACTGGAGTCCTTTAATGGTTACTACCCAAAAATACAAATACCATGAAGCTAGAATCAGATGATAAACTTGCCTTTTTCAATCTGCTAGTATATATATAGAAATGTGGATGGTTCTCTTATGACTAACTGGTATAGGAAACCAACAAGTTCTGGGTAATTACTCAACTATCTCTTCAGCCACCCAACACAACATAAAATCAGTAAATCATAATCATAAATCATTTCATTCAGAAAAATCTTAATAAAATTAAATCCCTACTTTACACGAATAACTATCCAATAAGTTTTATTAACACCTGTATTCATAAGTTTTTATTAAAAACAAAAAGCTATTCTATAGTAAAAAAGCACAACCCATCCCTAAACAATATTCTGGATTTCCATTTATTCCAGGCCTCTCATTCAAATGCAAAAGATTAAGTGATAACGACAAGTTTTTATTGGCTTTTTATAAATCCCCCAAAAATAAAATAAAGCTGTATTTACCCAAATTAAAAATAATCATGTTTTATCTAAATTATTACCTAAAGATAAGGTAAACAAAGATGAACCTTAGAGCAATCTAATTCAAGTACAATTTTTCTGGAACTATATTGTATAAAGGAAAATTAAAGTCATTTGGAACATTTTACGGTAATGTAAAAAAAAACATTTTAAAATTTTATATTCATGGCGCTTTAAAAATGTTTATTTTTGTAACAAGTAAAAATACCTTTGTAGCTTTTAAAACTAATAAAACGTATGGAAATCATTTTATAAATTTTAAACAAATATTGACAATTCAAAAAGTTTTAAAAAATTGTGACACCATGTCAATGCATAAAGGATGTGATAGTTTAAAAATATGAACATAAAGCATTTGGTCTAGAGCCGTCAGCCAATTTGACTAAGTTGGGGTGCAATTTCGCTTAAAGGTAATTCAAAAATAGCTTGTTATTTATTTTATATAAAATATTAAAGACAATGTCTAGCAGACTTACATTTTTTGTTTTATTACGTCTAAAACTTCTAGGTTTTCTTTATAAATAGGATAATTTTTTTATAACGAAGAAACTTTTATATCTAAAATTTGGGATTATTAGCTTAAGGCTCTGTGTTTTATAGTGTATCCTAAAAAAATATATATTTATTTATTTTAAGTCATAGTTAAATGTAACTTTGTGATTTTAGCCAAATTGTCTAAAAAGATATTTATTAACAGGTTAAAAAATATACTTGTATCAAAAAATTTCATCAGAGCACATTTTAACACAAAACTCTCACCTATTTCAATGAAAAACACTGCCAAAAATATCGATTTGAGAAAGTAGCGGAAGTTTACCGGACAGAAAAACAATTTTCGTTTTTTTTTTTAAGTGCTGTTTGGTGTGTTTGTTTTCTAACGAAAATTTTACCCAGTTTTAAAAGTTCTAAAAAATGGGTATTAGCTTTGATAAAATAATTTAATTTTATAATAGATTTTTATTGTTCAAATCAAAATTGTACGACCAAATTTGATACTTGTTATCCAAATAAACAAAAAACATATCCTCAAAAGTATTTAGTTTCAAAGATATGGATTACAAATAGAAACATAAATTATATAAAACCAAGGAAAATTGTAAATAATAATTGACTTATTATTGTCAAGTATGCTATATAACAAAACTTACTTACTTACTTACTCCATGGCTCTACAACCCGGGGTGGGTCCTGGCCGACTGTACTATTCGCCTCCATTGGTGTCGATCCTCCATCAATGCAGTGTCGTATTCTATTCCAATGGCATTTAGGTCCACTTTGATGTTATCACGCCACCTCATTCGAGGGCGTCCCAAAGGTCTTCGTCCCATAGGTGCTTTACAATAGTAAATAAATTATTATTCAGTATTTTGTTTAGTGGTATATAAGTATGCCCTTATTAATAATTCAATCACATATAAAATACTATCCCTAAATGCAATGCCCTAAAACACCCTTTTTTATTGCTTGTCCAAAAGAAGTTGCCATTTGAAAATTAACAGGTATACACAGTATGTCATTTTTTTTATTTCTATCCTATATACGAGTACAGATTAATAAAAATTTGCGATTGTATTTTTTGACAACAGCGTAGTTCCAAAGATTAATTTTAAGTAGATGTAATACCTTTATATTGTTATTAAAATTTATAAATGTAAAAATATACAGGGATTTTTATTTAAATATTTAAAAGAAAAGCAATTTCCAGCTACACAGAAAGTTTTTTTTTATCTTTGGATAATCCACGAAGGCTAAAAGCCTAAATACTAATGTACTGTGAGTGTCTTAAGCGAGTAAAGAGTTAGTTGCTTGACATGGGAGTAGTCAAGAATCACGGATGCTGGGCCCCCCTCCACTTGACCTTGACCGTTACTGCGCATGCGCGCCATTTCATTTGTTCTGCTTGACCTTGACCGTTACTGCGCATGCGTGCCCCTCTTACTCTTCTCCTAATTGGCCTTGATAATTACTGCGCATGCGTGCCCCTCCCACTCTTCTCCTAATGGACCTTGATAATTACTGCGCATGCGTGTAGTTTTCTTTGTTCTGCTTGACCTTGATAATTACTACGCATGCGTGCCCCTCCCACTCTTTTAGTTATTTAGGGTCTATATATAAATGCGATGATGTTGCGGGGATACTTCAACATCCTCTCTTCTTATCTCAGGGCTCTGGTAGTCCTGGTTTGGACTCCGTGGAACTGGCGGAGATCCTCTCACTTGATCCTGGAATGGCGGAAGTGGCAAATCCAGAATCTCACGGACCTTTGGCTTGGCCTCCAAACGTTGGTGGTACGATTGTAGGGCTTCCTCTCGTGCGAGCTGTCTTTCTTGCAATAGGTGGACCACGGTGTTGGCGAATTCGATGGAAGGGACGAAGTCCGTATAGTACTCCTCCGGCACCCACGGTGGCGACACGGTGACTCGTACCGGCACTGGTACGAGACTCTGCTTGGCGGGGTTGAATACTTGGATGTCCTGGATGACTATCTTCGGGGTGGCTGCTTCGGGCGGAAGCTCTGGATCGGTCTGGACCACGTGACCTGGATCAGGTTGCTCTGGATCAGGGCCTGGATCCTCTGCTGACGTCAGGAGTTCATCCTGAAGCCCATCAATATGGATGTTGGCGAGGCTCACGTTCTGCGTTGGTGCTTCGGCGTTTGTCCAACTCCATTCCTGGATTCCTGGACTGACCGGGACTCGATCCTGGATTTCCTGGATTCCGTGGTTAGGGGAAGTCTCCAGGTTGCCATTCATGTCACATTTACCCTCGGTCACCGTCTGGTTCGGAAGTAGTGGCGGTTGCGGATGGTCACTGTCCTCTCCTAGGGTTCCCTCAGGTTCCCATTCTAAGTCACGTGCTACAGGTGGGTTGACCGTACTCCTTTTCGGGACTTTTGGGCATCGATGGGTTTGGGCCTTCCCAAGGTATCCATTGGCATCGGTTAGGACCGCGGTCACTAACTGGTACGAGCGGTTCGGCCCTTGGAAGGTGGTGGTGTCGGTATCTGGTGCGTCTGCGGGTTGTCTATCAGTTTCCAGGGTTCCTGGCTGGCTGACCGGGAATGAATCTGGATGAGTGTGGGCTCGTTGGATAGGTAGAACTTTTCTGCGTCTGTTGCGACTAGCCCCATGGCTGGTCAGTGGTTGGAACTCGTGCGAGTGGCTTTTCAATTGGCTGTCTAGACTGGTGGTTTCTTTCGTATATTTGGCGGCTCCTTCCTCAGTAAAATACCCCTGGGTCCCTTGTTTGCTTGCCTGGTTCACCAGTGTTTCAAGGTACTTCCTTTTTCTTTGTAACCTTCGTTTTATTGTTCGGGTCTTGGTGGTTGGAGGCCTATCCTCCTTCTGAACGGTCTTATGTTCTTTTAACTTTATGTACTTTAACAGTTCCTGTACTAGCACGTTGTTTTTGTGCTGAACTGCAGGGCGGTGGCTCGCAGCCTCCACCGAGCATTGTGCTCGTCGAAGGGGGTGGTCGACAGATGTTAGGTTAACCACCCCTGACGTCGGTTCGGCAGGGCGGCTTCCTGGGGATGCCACCGAGCCGAAGCCAACGGAGCCAGTTCCAGGCTGTGTTGCCATGCCAAGGTTTCGTACCAAGGCGGCACTAAAGCGGGGTTGACTTGTGTCTCTTTTTGGTTTTGGTTTGATTTTAGTTTTTTTGAAATTAAACAATTAAATTTAAATAAACGAAATATTTATTTTCAACTTCGACTTTATCTTTTACAGGAAATGTTTACTGACTAGACCCTTGTTACAATTACACTTTGTTCTAAACTTATTAATCACAACTTTAAATATCAACTTTCTTTCTCAAAGAAAAATCATTCAAACTTCAAACACGTTTATACAGTTTAAGTATTCAAGGCAAAAGTTTCCCACAACAATTTCCCCGTTTCCTACTTTACTTTATCCGAGTTGATCCCTGGAATCTTAACTATACATGCCCCTTAAAACCTAGAGCACCCTCGCTCTAAAATAAACCCTGTGAACCCCCACGCTTAAAGCTCTCCCGCTCTAAGACCCGGTGGACCGTCCACACAAAACAACAACAACACTAGGCACCCTGTTAAGTCTGTTCCCTGACCTCAACTCCCTTTAATTTCAGAAAAACAACGGCCCTTGGCCGCGGTCACCCTTTTGCCTTACACCCCTCACTGTAAAAACACTTAACAAAACAGTAAACTACAATTTACATTAACAGTTTAAACTTTACATTAAAAGAATTAAAAATATTTAAAAAATAACCAAAAGAACAAATCCACGCCGGTAAAGTACCACTTTGTTACTCACCCAGGCACATCAACTAAGCTGGTTCTCACTTGAAGCACTGAACTGAACTAACTGGAATTGCGCGACACCTCCCCCTTAGATTGCACTTCGGTATCCATTTCTGGATGCGGAAGTGAAATCGAGAAAAGGAAAACGCAATTCCACAATTTCCCAGCTTTGCGGTTTACAAATTTTACAAAATTTTACAAAATTAAATTTTACAAAGTTACATTTTTACAGCCTTTCTTAAAACTACTTAACCTAACAGTCTTCTCTAGACTTCTTGTCTTGCACATATTCTGCCAACTCGCTGTCTCCAAGTCCAAATTGGATACGTCTCGCTTGGTTACCATAAACCAGTTCTAACGGTGTTGCCCCACACTTCATCCTACGATTTCTCGTTGCTTTTAACCATGGTGTCACTGCTTGACTTCAATTCTGCTTCTCTTTCCTCAGCGCCCTTTCCAGGTTGTCCACTACTTGCCATTTTCCTTTGTCCTCTGTGTTGTTGCCAGTTCAGGGTCTTCCAGCTTCACCTGGATTTGGGCATCCATACTACCCAATTGACTACCCAAATGCCCCTTTAGTTGGGCGCCATGATGTTGCGGGGATACTTCAACATCCTCTCTTCTTATCTCAGGGCTCTGGTAGTCCTGGTTTGGACTCCGTGGAACTGGCGGAGATCCCCTCACTTGATCCTGGAATGGCGGAAGTGGCAAATCCAGAATCTCACGGACCTTTGGCTTGGCCTCCAAACGTTGGTGGTACGATTGTAGGGCTTCCTCTCGTGCGAGCTGTCTTTCTTGCAATAGGTGTACCACGGTGTTGGCGAATTCGATGGAAGGGACGAAGTCCGTATAGTACTCCTCCGGCACCCACGGTGGCGACACGGTGACTCGTACCGGCACTGGTACGAGACTCTGCTTGGCGGGGTTGAATACTTGGATGTCCTGGATGACTATCTTCGGGGTGGCTGCTTCGGGCGGAAGCTCTGGATCGGTCTGGACCACGTGACCTGGATCAGGTTGCTCTGGATCAGGGCCTGGATCCTCTGCTGACGTCAGGAGTTCATCCTGAAGCCCATCAATATGGATGTTGGCGAGGCTCACGTTCTGCGTTGGTGCTTCGGCGTTTGTCCAACTCCATTCCTGGATTCCTGGACTGACCGGGACTCGATCCTGGATTTCCTGGATTCCGTGGTTAGGGGAAGTCTCCAGGTTGCCATTCATGTCACATTTACCCTCGGTCACCGTCTGGTTCGGAAGTAGTGGCGGTTGCGGATGGTCACTGTCCTCTCCTAGGGTTCCCTCAGGTTCCCATTCTAAGTCACGTGCTACAGGTGGGTTGACCGTACTCCTTTTCGGGACTTTTGGGCATCGATGGGTTTGGGCCTTCCCAAGGTATCCATTGGCATCGGTTAGGACCGCGGTCACTAACTGGTACGAGCGGTTCGGCCCTTGGAAGGTGGTGGTGTCGGTATCTGGTGCGTCTGCGGGTTGTCTATCAGTTTCCAGGGTTCCTGGCTGGCTGACCGGGAATGAATCTGGATGAGTGTGGGCTCGTTGGATAGGTAGAACTTTTCTGCGTCTGTTGCGACTAGCCCCATGGCTGGTCAGTGGTTGGAACTCGTGCGAGTGGCTTTTCAATTGGCTGTCTAGACTGGTGGTTTCTTTCGTATATTTGGCGGCTCCTTCCTCAGTAAAATACCCCTGGGTCCCTTGTTTGCTTGCCTGGTTCACCAGTGTTTCAAGGTACTTCCTTTTTCTTTGTAACCTTCGTTTTATTGTTCGGGTCTTGGTGGTTGGAGGCCTATCCTCCTTCTGAACGGTCTTATGTTCTTTTAACTTTATGTACTTTAACAGTTCCTGTACTAGCACGTTGTTTTTGTGCTGAACTGCAGGGCGGTGGCTCGCAGCCTCCACCGAGCATTGTGCTCGTCGAAGGGGGTGGTCGACAGATGTTAGGTTAACCACCCCTGACGTCGGTTCGGCAGGGCGGCTTCCTGGGGATGCCACCGAGCCGAAGCCAACGGAGCCAGTTCCAGGCTGTGTTGCCATGCCAAGGTTTCGTACCAAGGCGGCACTAAAGCGGGGTTGACTTGTGTCTCTTTTTGGTTTTGGTTTGATTTTAGTTTTTTTGAAATTAAACAATTAAATTTAAATAAACGAAATATTTATTTTCAACTTCGACTTTATCTTTTACAGGAAATGTTTACTGACTAGACCCTTGTTACAATTACACTTTGTTCTAAACTTATTAATCACAACTTTAAATATCAACTTTCTTTCTCAAAGAAAAATCATTCAAACTTCAAACACGTTTATACAGTTTAAGTATTCAAGGCAAAAGTTTCCCACAACAATTTCCCCGTTTCCTACTTTACTTTATCCGAGTTGATCCCTGGAATCTTAACTATACATGCCCCTTAAAACCTAGAGCACCCTCGCTCTAAAATAAACCCTGTGAACCCCCACGCTTAAAGCTCTCCCGCTCTAAGACCCGGTGGACCGTCCACACAAAACAACAACAACACTAGGCACCCTGTTAAGTCTGTTCCCTGACCTCAACTCCCTTTAATTTCAGAAAAAACAACGGCCCTTGGCCGCGGTCACCCTTTTGCCTTACACCCCTCACTGTATAAACACTTAACAAAACAGTAAACTACAATTTACATTTACAGTTTAAACTTTACATTAAAAGAATTAAAAATATTTAAAAAATAACCAAAAGAACAAATCAACGCCGGTAAAGTACCACTTTGTTACTCACCCAGGCACACCAACTAAGCTGGTTCTCACTTGAAGCACTGAACTAAACTAACTGGAATTGCGCGACAGCGATTTGCAAAGATGGACAGTATTATATTTTTCAAAGCTGCTACAGTAAAGTTTATTGTGTCTGTAGGATATTGTGCAAGTGTTTGTTTAAGGTATTTTTGAATTTTTATATTTTATTCAACTATGAGTATTGCAAAAGAAACGTTAGACAAAATTAATAATATAATTAATAGTGAGGGAAAGTTTCTTGAACGGAAAAAAATTTCCGAATTAACTGTTGGGCAGGTTTATGTGATTGAAGGAATAGTTTCAATGACTACACGTTTTGGTAAAACTGTTCTTGTGACATTGTGTTGTGATCAAACAGATAATGTTATATTTCAGGTATTTTTACCAAAACGTATAGCTGAAAATCTGACAGATGATATTGTTACTGACTTTGCAATATGTGATGAAATAATAAATGCTGAAGCAACCATCAGTCAATATAGAAAATATATGAAGGACGTGATCAATCTTCTAGCAGGAGCACACTTATGTGACGAGTATTTGTATGGTTCCCTAAATCTGGACGAATTCTGCGATGAAATGATTGATGAAGATCTAAAGGTGTACCTTATCAACATACCACACCTACCAGAAGAATTAATAAGAAAATATGAGCTGGTGCCCTCGTCACCCCTTCCCTCTGAAACCTCAACCCAAGCTGTGGATGAAAATATCACAACAACATCAACATTAGCAAGTAACCTAAATGCGCTGAATTCCTCCTCAACCTCAACAAATGGGCTGAATTCCTCCTCAACCTCAACTGACGTTGTGGAATATGGTGTCACAGCAACAAACACAACAACAACAACGACAACAAGTGATAATGAAATGGGTCCATCATGTGTAGAAGACGAAGAAAACAGCTGAAACATACTGAAATGTTATTTTTTTATAATTAAGTAAAATAAATGTTTATAGTACATAAGTATTGTTTTATTTACAAATGTGTTATTTGTCACATATAGATTTACATATAAATAGAACTTTTGGTATAATAAATAGTTTAGTTAAAGTTAAAAATGGGTCGTGTTAACAACACAATTGATAAATTTGGTCGTCAGGTTAATAATGAAAAAGTTCAACAGCTCCGTGGCTCTCCAGGAGTTGGATTTAGATTTACCTCTGATGGGCAATATGATATTGTAGGAAAGCGTCTAACCAATGTTGCTGAACCTACATTAGCTAATGATGTTGCTAATCAGGAATATGTAATAAAAGAGATTCACGAACTTCGAATCCAAATCACTAAAATAGTAAATGAGGATATTGTTGAATTATATGATGAAAAATTCAAAAGAATGGAACAGCTAGAGGAAGATATTCTTAATTTTGATCTGATAAAATTAAACGTCAAACTTAAAAATATTGAAACAAAATTGTTAACAATCCAGAAGACTGTTAACAAATTATTGTTTTAATAATAATCCCAAGGTGGTCCAAATAGCCATTGCTAATGTACACATATAAAAAAGAAATTTATGGAAAACAGTTTAGTTGAAGTAAAATATGGATCATGTTAACAACACAATTGATAAGTTTGGCCGCCAGAACAATTATAACAAATTTCAAAATGTACGCTGTTCACCTGGAGTTGGATTTAAGGTTACCTCTGATGGTCAATATGACATGGAAGGAAAACGCCTATCTAATGTAGGCACACCTACAATGGTAACTGATGCTGCTACTCAGGAATTTGTGAAAAAGAAGTTCACAAACTTCAGATTCAACTAATTGATATGATAAATAAGTATAAAATTAACGTTTTCTCCACAAGGTTTAAGAAAATGGAGCAGCTAGAAAAAGATTTCCTTAATTTTGATCCAATAAAATTACACGAAAAACTTGAAAATTATAAGGAATCCCTTCAATCTCTCGAGAAGAAGCTTAATGATGCAATTGGTGCTGCTTCAACTGTTAATGTAGCAAAGGCTGCTAACAAAAAGCGAACCTAATAATTTTAATTGTTTATTTGTTCGTTGGGGTGGGGGTGGTGGTGACTGCTTTTAAAGACAGAAGGGTTACGATATTTTTTAATATTCTTTTTTTAACAATGGAGCAAGACAGGTCAGACAGTCACAGTTCTTTACTTTGGAGTAAAAAGTACGTTCCAATTTATGGTGATATTAGACTCGATAGTCCAATACAGCTTGACGAGCGGGAGGAAGAAGATGCTGATATGGACATCGGAAATCTGAATGATGTTGTCAATAATGAGCCGACTGAAAATATGAATAAGCCGACTGAAAATATGGAGCTTGATTCTTCGATATCAGATATGGAGCAGAATGATGATGATGATGATGGATGGTCTGGTTGCTACCAATATCTACCACCTAGATGACATTGAAATTTTTGTTAATTCGGTTCCTGAAGGATGGGGAGCGCCAAACATCACTATTGAACAAATAAAGAAAAATAATGCTTTAATGTTGCAAAATAGGTTATTAGAAAATGCAAGGTTCTATCGAAAGTTCTAACCTAAAAAATTTATTGTCAACCTTTGTTTAGTTACAATATAAATAAATAAAAAGTTTTTATCCTAAATGTTGTTTTTCTTATGTTACCTCGCATTTTATTTTTATATAAATAAGACGAATGTCTTTCAAAACATTTTGTGGCTCTGAAAAAAGGCTGATTGTTTTTCATATTTAGCTATGGGACAAAATAAAACAAAATTTCTATTTTATCAAATTTATTGGTAATAAATACAAAATAAATTCGGTTTAGTAGTACATAGAGTAAAAAATAAGGTTTTAAACAGATCTATTTGTAACGTTTCCATTCATAATATTATAGGAAAAAATGAGTCGTGAATAATTAGGGCATTCACTTTAGTGTCTTTGGGAAACTGCTGTCCTCCAATCGTTTGAAATTCCAACTTTACGTCCACTGTAGAGGATTTGACTGCCTCGGGCTGATGGCTGCAGTCAATAACAAACACTGGATTGTCCAAATATTCGGCCAAATCCATCATGGGATCGTTTAGTTCACGACCATAATAACTGCTTTGGAAATTTTCATAGTTATAATAGGCTGCTGCGTAAAGTTTTTAGCGAAATCAAAGTTCCATCTTTCGTAAGGATACACTGTTGAGTTTAGATACAATCTAACGTCACTTATATTTGCAGAATTAAATTTCGTCGCGTCCTTCTCTCTCGTATCCACATTGGAGTTACTTTGAAAGGAAATTATGATGTAGCGAGGTTTCTCCAAACTCGTGCTAGTCCTTACGGCCCAAACGTCTGATGATGTTTGTCGCAATGTGGGAAGCTGGTAGAGATCCCAATTTCTGTATGACATTTGAATAATTGCATTATTTCCACCTTTATTGATGCGTGACATAATTTTTAACTTTTGACGATCATCTGGGATGATGTGACGAATTTTCCATTCCACTTTATTTATGCTTATATCTGCATCACATTGGCCGACGTAGGAGTTTTTGAAGGTACGAGCCATTATCAAAATTAACTCCTGTTTAACATTGAAAATGCCTTTTGTGTAATCTTCGGCGAAACCCATTAAATATTTTAATGGTAATTTCCCCGAAAACACTTTACTTGTGGCATCCCAAATTGCTTGGTTTGTTTCGGTTAAGCCCCAACCGACTGGTAAAAGGCTCTTTGCTTGTTGAGAACCAAAAGAAACCATGGTTTTTAATGTTGTAGTAATACCGGGTTTTCGTACGACAGCAACTGATTCACCACCCATTTCGTAGCGGATTTCATCGAATAGAAAGGCGAGAGCGTTATTGGATAGGTAACATATTTTACTGGCTTCTTTAGGTTTGAACGTTCCTTCAATATAAATGTAACTGTCGGATATATCCAAAATTATGTCTTGGAAATTAACAGGAATACGAATTTCGTCAGAGTTTTCAAATGCTGGCGACCCATACGGTTTATAGGTATGCTCTTGTAAGCTAATAATAGAGTTATCCAGGATGGGTTCGTTGAATACTTCAATTTTCTCACTGGTCATCATCATTATTTAGCCTTTTCTTATCTTCAATCCGATGGATTTTAAAAAATTTAAATCCCTCACAGAGAGTCTTTGGTTGATGTGATTATGTCCTTTCGATTGAAGGTTCAGAGCACGAATGGTCCGTGCTTGAGTAGACTTTTTATTTTTATGCTTTTGCTGTTGCATTGAAGACAACAAATGCAATTGCCGATTGAAACGAAATCCCATATTTATGCAATTTTCTTCAGCTCAAGTTTGACGATAATTTTCTCTCCTCTAAAGTCGATAAGGTCACCGTTGTCATCCAAGATGCTTAGGGTAATGTTATCTATGAACTGGCGGCCGTTGGGTGTAAGTGGCATATAAATAATATTTTGTGGTTCTTTCGTTATTTTATAGCCGGGCTCAACGTCGATATCAAATTCATATAAAATATGGCATTCCTTTGAGTTTAAATGGGCACCAGCTGTTATGTTACAATCGATTCTTATTATACGTACATTCATAATTTCTACTTGCGATGATGATTCATGCTTCACCCCACCTTTTAGCACCTTTTTTCAAAACCCAGCACTTTACCTATACTGTTTTTTCAGTAAAATCAATCGTGTATTTCGATTGTATTTCACACTTTAAGGTATTATTATTGGGAGTTAATAAAAAAATTATCTCGTCTTGGTCGTTGGCAGATGTTCGTATCGCTGCAATCATGGCTTGTTCAATGTCACTTATTTCATAAGCTCCAGGTTTACATTTTAATTTTGTAAATTCTTGCCATTGTTCTTCTCCATATGAAAAACAATTATTACTCTCATTAATATTAAAAATAGAATTGTAACTGTAGAATCCCAAAAGTGCCAATCCATATTGGCTTGATGCATTTAATTCGATTGGTGGGTAAAAGTTGGAGCTTAAGACGCTGTTTCGGCCCGTTAGGGTGAATGTGTGTGACATGACTGATGGTAAATATATGCTGGTAGTTATTTTTATTGTTGCCTACAACAATTTAAATAACTAAATCTTTGTTTTGGCAACTTATTGGTACTTTCTGCACGGATATGTATATCGTTTATTTTACAATAGCAGCAAAATAACCTCTTTGCTACCCCAATCTCATCAATTTCTTCGACATTGTTTTGTTTATACTGTTCCGTACAATATTGGTACTTTAGAATATCGATGTCATTTTTTATATGTTCCGGTAGCTTATCCCACACTAATGCGATCTCTTTTGGAACACAAGCAATCATCACTTCTTTAGGCATATTTTGCAGTTCAGCCTCAGTCATTTTCAGTAAGCTGTTGCCACACCGAGAAAAAGCCTTTAAAGATGTATGCATTTTCTTATAGCTTTCACGATCCATCTGAGGGTTTACAGACATACTTAATTTTTATGTGGAGAGAAACTGCAAGCACAAATGTCCACACCAGACTGTGTCGAATTTTTGTTGTCGTTCATATGTATAGTTAATAGTTTTTGCTGCTTCAGGACCACTTTTCAGATATTGTACCAATTCCAAGGGTGGTTTTAAGTCACCAAAGCTATCATAATATGTTACATGGGATGCTACCTTTCTATATGCCACCCAGTGTGTCCCCCTTCCCCGCATACTATCCAAATTAACAATTGCTGCTTCGTATCGTCTGGGTCCGCGCACCGGTAAGGAATCTCGCATAAAAACACCTCTGAAATGGGTAATTTTCATTTGAGTAGAATACTGTTCCAGGTCAATATTGGTTAATGGACGTTGCGGTAGGGACTCAATTAGTTTTTTGTATATCTTTTATTGCTCATGTATAAACCCAAACCGGATCGATATGGTTTAAGGAAAAGTCCGGCACCACTTTTTGATTGTAACCGCAAAGAAGCTCCAGTTTTATTTTGTCTTTCATTTTTCACGGTTTTTAAAGCGCGCACTATTCCCGCAGCACCACCAGCTAACGACCCTAAAGCTGAAAGACCAGCAAATATTGGTATCAAAGGTAACAGACCGCCTTCTTTTGGTATTGGTATAATTCTAGGAGTGCGAATTTTTCGCCTTCCACCAAGTATTTTTAGCGATTAGCGAGCTGCAGTAACGGCTATTTTTGATGCTTTTATCAAATTCTTCTCCACAAGGTTTTTACCACCAGCTTTTTGTAATTCCGATCGTATAGGGCGTCTAAGAGCTGACCCGAATGCCATTTTCTGTACACGTCTACTATTACGTTTTCTTTTACACCCATACCGAAACGTTGTTTTGTTTTCATTATGTTTGTAACTAACCAAGCAGCAGCCTTTTCACTAGCGCTTGCTTCTTTTGATTTTACTCTTTCCCAAGCTCGCTGTTCCAACTCGTAGTCGGCCTGGTGTCGAGCCTTTAAATTATTTTTATTATTTAAATAGGATAAATCGTGTTTTTTGCATGCAGCATCCAATGGATTAATGCCCCGATCACCTCTTGCTACACGCTTATTTACTTTTGTGCCCGGACCACAATATTGGTAACCGGGTATGTGTAATTCGAAAGGAAGACTATTAATTAACGAATTAACTAGACCTTTCCCAGTCTTATTTGAATAACGAGAGCGACCACTTCGTTTCACGGGTGGCATCTGACTGACGAAAAAGTAACTTTTGTTTTCTTAAAATATGCGTATTGTATGTCTTAAACAAAAGTTTAATATAGACAATGTTGACGAAAAAGTTGGGTCGGGTCAAACGGAAACACATTTTAGAAAACATGGTCCATTGTTTCCATTATCTATTCGCGGATTACTCATTGGACCATCGAATTGTGGAAAGACAAATGTTATGATTTCACTGCTTACAAATCCTATGGGATTACGTTTTGAAAATATTTATATCTATTCAAAGTCGTTGTATCAACCGAAATATGAGTATTTAAAAAAATTATATCTCCCATAAAAGGACTTGGCTACTATACATTTAGCGATGCAACAAATATTGTGGAACCATCGGATGCAAAACCGAACTCTATTTTCATATTTGATGATGTGATGTGTGAAAAACAGGATGTTATACGTTCATATTTTAGCATGGGGCGACATAAAAATGTAGATTCCTTTTATTTAGCTCAAACTTATTCACGAGTTCCGAAACAACTAGTGCGCGACAATGCTAATTTTATTATTATGTTTAAACAGGATGAAATGAATTTACGTCACGTATTCTCCGACCACGTTGCACCCGATGTTACTTTTCCACAATTTCAAGAAATGTGTTCTAAATGTTGGGACAATAAATACGGTTTCTTAGTTATTGATAAGGATAGTGACTTAAATTCAGGCAGATATCGAAAAGGATTCGATAGCTATATATATGTATAGTTTTTGAAGAAAATAATTATTAAGTCATTGTACAAGCTTGGAACAACATCATCATCATTATCACGATGAATGAACAAATTGAGTTAAAACGAAAATTGATTGATGCTACAGATGCGGTAAGGAAAAAATTTAAACAAATTAAAGCGGCAAATGTGAGAGAAAACTTTGAATTGGAAAAATTTTATGAACCCATCTCCAAACCATTAACATCCATATCTAATGTCGTAAAGCAGCAGCAGCAAACAAATCGTCAGCAAAGACCCAATGTACCAACAACTACGATGAAACAAACTAGCAGTACGAGCACACCCATGGTGGATTTATCAGGAAAGTCATCAAGTACAATGGAATCCTTAACGCCAATAGCACATCTAGAATCCTCAAGAAAAAGAAAAACTCTGTTTACTTCAGCAGTGGAACCATCAGCAGAAGAGGTGTCAAAGACATTTTTTACACCAAGAAATAAAAGTATTGATGATTCCAATTTATTAACACCATCTCCCTCAAACAAGTCGACATCATCAACTTCATCATCTTACCAGTCTAGCGATAAACCATTACAGAAGATTCTTGATTCATATTTAAATGGTTTAAATAATAAGCCTTCACTATACGATACAGTTTATGGGGTACATAAGAAACAAAATAAGAAAAAATATATGTGGGCAATATGGAAATACGTTTTCAAGGAGAAAAGGTGTTATTTTTTAACAATAAATATGAAAATGTGGCTACATTTGATGGTCAACCTGAGTTATACGACTTACTCTTTTTAAAAAACCCACCTATATTAGGTAGAGAGAGTGAGATAAGTGAACATGTCCTACAAAATTATAAAAATATTTTGGTACTGACTGATGCTGCTTATGATAATTATAATATTCAAAACGGTCTGCGAGAAACCAGATGGAAAAAGTACACACAAATCATAAAACCTTTAATGACAGGAACTAAACTAGGTGGTTCCATACGACGAAAAAAATATGTGAGGGCAAAATTCCACATACCATTGAAAAAACACCTCTCTTCTAAGAAATCTGAATATGTGTACTGGAATAAACCCAAGGAGTTAGTGGACCGATTAAGATTGTTGGTTAGTTCAACGATGGCAGGTCATACTGGACATGACAATGAAATAATGTCAATTATAGAGGAACTCCGTGAGGAGGGTATTGTTTATTAGTTCATGTATTTCCTTATTTCCATCAGTAACTGACTAGATGCTACTACGGAAGATATGGAGCCCAGCACAGAAAAAATTAAAATAGTTAATGAGCTTCATAGGTCAGCCAGAAAAAATTTCATTAGAAGGCGTACAATAATTAAAGGATATTATGATTTGTGGCAAATTGACTTGGCAGAAATGCAGCAATATGCTGACGAAAATAACGGATATCGGTACATACTTGTATGTATTAATTGTTACTCGAAATATGTATACACGAAAGCAATTAGAACCAAGACTGGCAGTGAAGTTACCAAAGCAATGAATAGCATTATTGAGGAGGCTGCATACACACCAGACAACCTGCAAAGCGATCAAGGAAAGGAATTTTACAATAAGACCTTTCAAACTCTTATGAAAAAGCACAACATTAATCATTATTCCACGTATAGTACGAAAAAAGCGGCAATAGTGGAACGGGTTATAAGAACGCTAAAAAATCTACTATATAGACAGTTTTCGACTAGAGGATCCTACAAATGGATAGAGCTATTATCAATTGTCACAAAAACTTACAACAATACGAAACATCGTACCATTGGAATGAAACCGGTAAATGTTAAACCACATACAAATATTAAAGCATACGATCATATAAAAGTTGTACCTAAAAAGTTTAAATTTCGCTTAGGTGATGTGGTTCGTATAAGCAAATACAAAAGTATATTCGATAAAGGTTATACACCATCGTGGTCGACGGAGCAGTTTAAAATAGCAAAAGTTAACATTACAAATCCACCTACATATCTTTTGGAATCTACAAACGGTCAACCAATTATGGGTAGTTTTTACGAAGCTGAACTGCAAAAGACTAAGAGCCCAGGTGTCTATTTAGTTGAAAAAATCCTTCGTGAACGTAAGAAGAATCAAATAAATCAGTTATTTGTTAAATGGTTAGGTTTTCCAAACCAATTTAATTCCTGGATAGATAAGACAGATATTGTTTAAATTATTTCTTATGTATTGTTAACGGATAAAATTTAAATAAACATAAATTGTACTAAGAAAAAATAGTTTTATTTATAAACAAAAAAGAAAATTATTTCCTATTTATTGTTAACGGATATAATTTAAATAAACATAAATTTTACTAATAAAAATAGTATTATTTATGAAAAAAAAGAAAATACATAACTACCAATTTAACTCCTGCCTAGATAAGGCAGATGTTGTTTAATTTTTTTCTTATATTGTTAATGGGGTGTGACTAAAAGAAACACAAATTGTACTAAGAAAAATCAGTTTTATTTATAAAAAAAATACATTAAATACAGAATACATATAACTTAATAAATAAACATAAAATTGCATCTACCTTTAAACACACACCGTTAAGACAAAATACATTTTTGAAGTCGTTTCCCCACCAGGTTAAACTATGTTGGTCTTAACAATATATATTATAAAATATAAATAACATGTATTGTTTCACAACAGTTGTTATGCCCTAGACTTCTCGGCGCGCTTTTTTTAAAGTGCTTTCCCCACGTAGGCCTAATGCACTATATAGTGTAACAGATTTTAAAATTTTTAATCACCACCATAACCCAATTGTCGGTATTCCGCGCGGGTAAGCGAAATACCCCGAAAAAACCTTTTCCTCTTCGTCGGAATCCATTTCATCGTCATCATCGTACTCCCGCTCATAAAAATCATCCTCAGAGGAAGTATCCATTGTTGTCTGAGGCGATGCTGCTGAACTGGACCGAGGAGATAAGGTCCCTACGACATCTTCATTGGGCTGGTTTGATGCCCAAAAGTCCTCATTCGGTTTAAAACTTGGTGATTCTGGCCGGGGACCTGGACGAACAGGTGAGTGGTTCGCTCGCATTTGCTCAGCCCAAAATTCTTCAATTGGTTGAAAGGCTGGTGATGGTGGCCGGGTTCCTGGAGGGCTTGTATTAACACGAACAGGTGACTGGTTCGCCGTCATTCGTATTTGATCTTCTGTTAACCCCCTCAACAGACATTCTCTGTGGTATTTATCACACTACTCACAAAAACCCCATCACCCCAACTATTTTTTAAAATGTTCACACTTTACACACATCTGTTTTCCATTGACCGAAAAAGGCTTCACAATCGCGACCACTTTATTTTCCATTTTAAGAAAGTTTTAAAAAGAAAGTATAAAAATTGCAATAAGATGGTTTTAGTAATCTTGAAGATGTACTAATGAATCAAGGACTAAAGCTGCGTATATTTATACACGGTTTCAAGGACACATTCTGATGATGAGTGGGGAGAGCATACACGGTTTCAAGGACAAAGTCTGATGATGGGTGGGAAGAGAGAGAGATTGCAGAAGGGTGGGGGGTAGATTCAAGGCCAAACAAAGGAAGGGTAGGGGTAGATTCAAGGCCAAACAAAGATGTCTGACCATGGGTGCTGCACATATAATAACTGGTATTTTTATGTGACAAAATCCTATCGTGAAAATAGGTTTTGTTAACTAAACTACTTTTAAAAAATTCTGTCGCCCTAAAAGGACGGATTTTTTTATTTCAGGGTGGGTAGGCGGTTGTCATAAAGTTTGGAGTCTTTTATTTACATTTAAACCTAAGGTTTATTGCACACTAGACATCCACTTTGCGGTGTTATAAACCATAACCTCTCCGCACAACGATCGCAAGATAAGTGGTATCGAAGTTCGTTACTCCGAAGGGTGATATGTTGGTTAACAATTATTCCATTCAAATTGTTATCGGAATAACAAGCTAGGCACAAAGACATACCATTACCTACCGCATAAGTAAGAATGCGACAAAATCGCCTTCCTCTTAAAAATTGCGCTGGCCACCTAACGTATTTATTGCGATTATAAACAAAATCTTCATCACCACTGGAGTACCCATCATCGGAAGTTGATGCCATGTTGCTGTCTAGAAGAAATATGATATAAAATTCAATGGCAATTACCCTTAGTAGTCTAAATCCCTCTCTAAAAACCCCTCTCTAAAATATTATATACTAGACTTGAAGGACAAATTCTAAGTGTGACTCCTCCAAATTTCATTTTGCATCTAATGCGCATGACATTGGCTTTAAAAACACTCTATCAAAAAAAAAAGTTATAGTTCATAAAAGGTTGCAAAATTCCTATTTACGCGCTACTACTGCGCTTGCGTTAACTGCCCAACATTTTTAGTTATTTGACCTAATGTCGTATCTTAACTCCTAAATGACGATTTGGGACTTAGAAAAATTTTAGATTCGACACTTAGAAAAATTTTGGTCATTTTTAAATTTTTGTTTTACAAAAACTTTCTTAATAAAAATTGTTTATTTTGCTCTGCCAAACATTTTTAGTTATTTGACTTAATGTCGTATCTTAACTCCTAAATGACGATTTGGGACTTAGAAAAATTTTAGATTCGACACTTAGAAAAATTTTGGTCATTTTTTAAATTTTTGTTTTACAAAAAACTTTCTTAATAAAAATTGTTTATTTTGCTCTGCCAAACATTTTTAGTTATTTGTCTTAATGTCGTATCTTAACACCTAAATGACGATTTGGGACTTAGAAAAATTTTAGATTCGACACTTAGAAAAATTTTGGTCATTTTTTAAATTTTTGTTTTACAAAAAACTTTCTTAATAAAAATTGTTTATTTTACTCTGCCCAACATTTTTAGTTATTTGTCTTAATATCACAAAACACAAATTGTACTAAGAAATAGTCAGTTTTATTTATAAAAAAATACATTACATACAGAATACATATAACTTAATAAATAAACATAAAATTGTATCTACCTTCAAACACACACTGTTAAGACAAAATACATTTTTGAAGTCGTTTCCCCACCAGGTTAAACTATGTCGGACTTAACAATATATAAAATATATATTATAACTACACCAAAGGGAGTGTTGGAGATGCGCGTGCGTAAAAGATAAACATTCCTACCAATGCCACTTTGTAAACATCCAGCCAAGACAACTTCTTTCAAGGACAATAACGTTCTGTGATTTTATGCTACTTTCTAAATACATTTTTATGTACATTAACAAAATAAATATTAACTATAAAAGACAACAATTTAATATTCACAACAACATTGGTATGGATTTTCCAGTCTTATACATCATCTGATAGAAACGTTTCAAACACTTCGAGTAAAGATTTTAATTTTTCCTCGTCTGTTAAAAACGATTCTACCAGAGTCTGTACGTTGCGCAAATTTTCACTCGGATCGCTCTCATAAAATTCAATGTCTGTATGACCCCAAGGCAGAGTTTTGCTAGATGAAGGAATTACAAAACGTTTATCGTCCTTGTGAGATAGTGCTATTTTGTTTATTACGTTTGTATAAACGTCATGTAATTCACTTCGAAAGGTCTTCATCTTTCTAAAAATTAAACCTCCATGTTCAACGATTTTTTTATAATCTTCCATATGAAGTTCCTTCTCGACAACTGACTTTTTAATTCCTTTTGCTTTTTTAACTCACTATTAATGGACTTTATATAGTATGCTTTAGCCCCGGTACCATAAAAACTAACTATCGGATCACCAGGAAATTCGTCCTTCATCTTACCAGGAACCGATTCACTTTTAATTATATTATATATATTTTGTTCCGGATAATTTGAAGTGTCGAATTTATCGGGGTGTTCAGACATTACGCGATAAAAATTATCGGTGAACACTTTCAGTATAAGAGAATCCGTGTCAGTGTATAGCAAAGACGCGCTACTACCGAACGTTTTCTTTATGAAGTCATAAAAAACCATAAATAACTGTTTTTGAAATGTCCAATATGGAAAACCCAATATATATCGGTTTATCGTATTTTATTTTTGTTTTGCCCATTTGAATTGCAACAAAATCTTCGGTAAAAATAGAGCAACTATTAAAATTGGGATGAGCAATAAAAGCCCGTGCCCCTAATTTACCGACGGAATTGTCCCATTGGGTTACTAACTTTATATCTTTGCGGTTTTCCACATTTTCCATGGTTTTTCCAAAAACAGAATTTATAAATAGTTTAAACAAATCCCTGCCAAACTTTGTAGTTGCCGAATTCCGCAATTCAGTATTAAAGTCAATGTATGTCTTTAACCACCGTGACTGATCAAATTTCAAAATACGATGAGTTTTCGTTACTATAAGACCGTTCTGGATGGCTTGTTTTATTGTTCTAAAATGGACAATATATCGCTTCTTATCATTAAGGTTGGGAATTAATTTTGGTAATTTGGAAGTTTCTACTGGTGGCACAATGCTTTCCACTAGGAATGGTAGATCTGAATGTGCATCATGCAATTCTTTCGGGTAATGCACATCCACTTCTAGAACGTATCCATGTGGGCCGTCATCGTCAACGTCCAAAATATTTAAATTTATTATTTCATTTTCCGCGAGCCATCTAAAACCGCCGAATGGTAAGGATTGGGACATACTGTGACCATAAAGATTTGTTGCATCTAGATATGTGATAAATGACGACGGTTCTGTAGGATCAAAGTTTGGCAAGTATGAGTTATTTGCAATATGCTTCCTTTCCGTACACTGACTTATTCCGCCGCGAATGCCTTTTTTAAAAAAATGAATTATATCAATATCTGTTAAAAGCTCCAACTCCACCTTGGTCATGCGCAACATACATTCGAAAGATAAACTTGGAAGGGTAAAAAACTGCGCAGGATCCAATTTGTAAACTTTTAAACAAGTGTCGCGAAATTGCTCAAATACATCGCATAACAACAAAACGTCTGACTTTAAATATAAATCCGAATAATCCCCCAAATTTTTACACCCAAACAAATGCCATACTTTCTTTGCTCTCTCATAGCTCTCATCGCTGATATGTTCTTCGCGCAAAGTATCATAAAATTGATTTTTCGTTGGAAGATTTGGGGTTTGCATTTTTTCCATACTATCAACGAAACTATATGGAAAAACACCTTTTTGACGCATTAAATTGAACTGTTCGTCATTTTTGAACATTTTGCGTGTTTCCCTAAACTCATCAATATTTAAACCGTTACCCAAATTTTCCAACGATGCAGATAAAAATTTAAAGCTATCTATAAATCTAAGATTAAAATACTTTTTTTTATTGTTCCCGTCTTTCGGTCCAAATAATCGTGCATATAAAGACCCTTTGTAAATGACACATATTTCTCTTTACTTTGAGCTATAACGTTAATTTTGTCCCCATATCTACATAATTCCTTAATAAACATGTGGCAATCGTAGCCACTTAAATTATGGAATATAATGGGGGCAAAATTGGGTATTTTGTAATTTAAATTGCAAATGGAATGTGCTGCACCAAATCGTTTTTTACCCGTTATGTGGCAATGATCTTTAACCTTAACATCTGATTCCAAAAATGGTTGTTCGCAAATACCACATGTTGTAGCATTTCGATATTCATTTTTTCCTCAGTTGTTAAAGGATTCATTGGCCTAATGTCTTTCAAATAGGTATTATACATATGTCTTAAGTCTGCTTCGAGACGATCAACAAACACTTTGGCAGCATCATTACCTCGATATAGCTCAAATTTTGAAATTGTGTCATCAAAAGAACATTTTATGAAATATGCGAAGGAGTATGGCTCATGTTTACAGCTATTAATCGTATAAGAATTTGTGGGGTTTGGTTCCTGAGTTGCTATAGGTTTTAATACGGATTCAAAATCCGCATAAACAACAAAGGGAACTCTCATTTGTTTTTCAATACCCTCGAATTTTAAAATATTTTCCGGTACACATCTTCCAAATTTATCTATTTTTGTTTCATTTGATGGTGTTAATGCATATACATGTTTACAGTCATTTGTTTGGTGCAATATTAAATCTGACGCTGCTTTAAAATATATTAAACAACCATCGCAAAAATACAACCTACTTTTGTCACTTGAAATTTGTCCCGATACTAAACGAGACAAATCGGTAATCCAACAGTAATGATTTGTTGAACATTTTCTATCACATTTATGCCTGTTATTTACATCATCATCTTTAATATTGCAATCCTTAGTTATTAATAACAAATTTACATGAGTTTGCAGTTTATTTTTGCATATCGTAATGGACCTACGACTTCATATGTTAATTTGTTATCTTCAAACTTTGACTCTAAACCATATACATTAACGGAAATGTTATTTAAAACCTCAAATTTTGAAATATCACTTAATTTGACTGGATAATCCATACCTGTCATGTTTAACACTGTTGAGAAATGGGGATATGATCCTATCTGAGATGTTCGACCACTAGGAGGACACAGGGCTGAAGTAATGGCCCACGCGAAGCAGCACTCATCCTGATTGACGACATTGACCACTGCATGTTTTGTTTCAATACTTTTAGGCAACTTCACATACGACGAACCGCCAAGAGGTAAATAATTGTTAAAGTTGACCTCCAAGTATAGAATCTTCTCCAAAGCCCACCCTGCAATCCCAAGAAAAACCGTATAAATATATTTTGTATGTTCACATATCTTCGAGAAAAACAATAACGAAAAAAATATACTACTGCCTTGTTCTTTAATTTACATACCTGAATCTTTCTCCTGAAACTCCGTAGACTGAGTTTTCATTGTTTCTACGAATGAGTGGTAAACATCGTCAAGGTCACTTCCTATTGTCACTATCTCGTTGCACGTATTAAACGATTTATCATCGTATATTTCCTGAGATGGTAAAAAATAACGTGCAACAACCACCATATTTATTTTCACAGAATTTCTTATTCTTAACACCTCACTCATAACACCCAAAACTCGGTCTTTAATATCCGCAAAAAATGCAGTGTAGTCCATTTGCTCATTGTCGCTAACTATATGGTACGATGCTATTCTACTTTTAAACGCACTTCGCACCAATTGTACACCCTGTGATACTGGAACACGAGAGTTGCTTCGATGTTGCAATGTTCTCTGGTGGGCCATCATCTGATTTTGGGGAATATTTAAATTACAGATATCACAATAAAGCATACGTGGTGCAGGCGCGTCTAATCTGAATCGCTTGCTAGGTCCAGCCGTATCATCATCAAATCTTCCTGAACAAGATTCCGCTTTATGACGCAACAAACCGTAAGAACGAGCAAATGTAGCACTGCATTTTTCACACACGTAACGCGACATTTTACACAACTTAATTGCCCGCACAAACAAAAATAACTTGACGTATTAACTGTGGTAAAATGGTCGTCCACCTCACCGCGCTCTGCCTTTATAACACAAAGTGTATGGGGGAAAAGCATTCAGGCCGAAGAAGGGCCACGCACGCGCATTCAAGCTCAAGGTCGAGGAGCAAAAGAATGGTGCACGCAGTACCAAGGCCAATTGGGCGGGGCACGCATGCGCAGTAATTATCAAGGTCAATTAGGAGAAGAGTGGGAGGGGCACGCATGCGCAGTAATTATCAAGGCCAATTAGGAGAAGAGTGGGAGGGGCACGCATGCGCAGTAACGGTCAAGGTCAAGCAGAACAAAGGAAATGGCGCGCATGCGCAGTAACGGTCAAGGTCAAGTGGAGGGGGGGCAGCATCCGTAATTCTTGACTACTCATGGGACTTAATTACTAGAAAATTTGGAGGGGAAGGAATGACCTCCGCGGGCAGCAGGTTTTACATTCTAGAAACTCTAGGGATAAAATAACGGACAAAGTGATAAGTCCGTGGCCTTGACGCTATGCCCCAGATATAAGAACAATATTCCAAGTAAGCTCAGATTTGGGACACATACAAAGTGTATAAATTAAAAAATGTTTTGTCTTAAAAGAGAAATTCAAGCTTTTGTGAAACTGCCGTGGCTATAGATACAATGTGTTTATGCCAGTTAAGGTTCCCAGCAAACACTATTTGCCGGCAATAGACATTTTTCATATTGGCATTGATGGTAAAACATTGGCAATTGATGGCAATATTATGCCAACATCTAATACGCATTAAAACGTCAACCCTACATAAACTCTTAATTGCCAATTAATTTTACATGCAGGCGAATTGCAGGCAAGCATACAAAAATGGCGGCATACCAATCCTGATTAAATAAAGCATGCCTTTTTGTTGCAGGCATATAAATATTGGATTTTTGAAGGCACACCTTTAACGCATATTGATACTTTTCAAACCATATTATTAAAATTGGTATTTAACTAACATTAGAGCAATTTTTTGATCTGTTTTATTTATAGTGACAGCTAAACAAAATAATTTAATGTTTTTTTACATAGTTTAAAAGAAATGATCTTTTTATAACATTTTATTGTTACAAATCATGCAAAAAAAAATAAGTCAAACAAAATGTTTATTATGTATTTTTGAGAGAATAAAAATAAAATGATTGTAAAATTAGCTAGGTTAATTTCGACCGAAGGTGACAAATTCAAATTTCCCGCTTAGCCGAAATACAAGATTTGACGATTTTGACAGATAAAGAAAAATTGCTTTTGTTTGACCACTTTGTGCAATTGTTTTCTACGTGGTTTTCTACCTCTTTAGTTTCTTAAAAAAAAGAGTTTTTTAATAGACATAATTAAGTCTATTCATTACCTAATTAGTGTATGTTGTGTGATTAATGGGTGATGGCTAGTCGAGATGGCGAATTATTCAAGTAGACTGTTAAGAGCTGTAAACATTTTGTTTAAAACCTTTTAGGTTTGTAGTTACTTAAAAGTTTTAAAGACGTGTTAATAAAAAATATTATTTATATTTAATAGTTTTTTGTTTTAATATTTAACTCCTTTAAAATATTTCTTCCTGTTGTGTTTTGGATCTGTAAATTGAGTTTAAGTGTCCCTTGAATACTTACTATTTTAAAGTGTTTTTTTTTATTTACTATCTGTTTTTAAATTTTATTACATACCTTTAATTTTTTATGGTTTATTGTTACTGTATAAAAATTTATATCATGTAATTTTTTTAATGATAAAGTTTTCCTGCCTTTTTTCTCATTTTTTTGATTACAAAATTCTAAATAAGTTATTTAACTTTTGGGACATTTAACTTATAAAACTTGCAATACTTATTTAATGATAAATGCCATTATTCTAAACGCATTTTTTCATCATAACTTATTAATGATGGATGCCATCACAGTATCTGCAACACGTGGCCCAATAACGGCCAATTGCCCACTTTTGTGTCTTTTTGTTATCTTTTTGCTAATAACTTATTAATGATGGATACCATTATCTTAAACGTATTTTTTCATCATAACTTATTAATGACGGATGCCATCACATTATCTGCAACACGTGACCCAATAAACCAATTAAATGTACATGGCCGGCAAAAAATGTTATATGGGTTATTTTCAAATGTGATGCCCAAGAGATTAGAGGTGTCTTTGCTCTGTAAAATTTGTCTGCTCATAAATAAAGGATAAGAATTTAATGACTCTTTTTGCGACAAGGGACATGATTGTGTTTTGGATGTATTAAAATGGACGATTTTTAGCGCCCCAATTCCATTTTAATTTAACGTCCTGGGAAAGAGATAACTGCATCGTTTTGCATTTGCTTTCCAAATTAGGTTTAGAGATTGGTTTAGGAACCTGAATACTGAGTGTGGCCGACAAAAGGTCGTTGATGTGAAGAAGAAATATTATGTTGGTGCCAGTACTTAGCCCTGAGGTACTCCAGCATTTACAGAGTGAAATTTTGAAGAGTGGCCATCCACAATAACTGATATACGTCGATCAGAAAGATAACTAGAGGGCAAAGTACTGGGTGTCCGGATTTCGTTGCAATTGCAGGGTATCTTGATTATTATTGGAGATAGGCTTACGGTTTTTGTAAACTGTTGCTACTTTTTGATGAAACACCAAAAGATTTTTTGTGGCGCTCTTCGTTTTTGACATACAGGGCTAAATTTTGGCCATTATCGGACCCTTTCGTATTTCAGTTTTATTGTAACTTACAATAAAAGTAAAAACCGATATGAATAGATATTTTTACCTACAATTTAGTAGTGTAGTTAGATTTTTTTAATTTATAATTTTGGAGATATAAACCAAACATATGATTTTTGTAAGGGAACACCCTGTTTATTTTTTAGTCACTAAATTATAGGAGATATAAGCTTTTTAAAATTATACAATACTTAATAGGTATTTTATATTTAGGGACCCTAAAATGATGTTTTTATTTTAAAATTTAATTTTGCGTAGTAAAAAAATAAAGTGAGTCCTCAGTTCATAATTTGTTTTAATTTTACAGCAATATAAAGGTATTACCTACTTTACCCCACCCAGCAGCCCTGTTCACCCCTTAGTTCTTTAAATTTGTTAACTTATTAATTAATTAAACACTGAACATTTTGGATTGGCGCAAATATGTTTATACTCAAAACAGTGTCCAAAATCAGTATGTATCCAAATTAAAAATAAAAAAACATTCAATTTAAAACAAAATAAAAAAAAGCATGTATAAAGCTGATACCTTATTATATTATTATACACAGTAATTTTGGACAGTGTTTTGTGTATAACATATTGTCACTGATCCAAAATGTTTAGTTTTTAATTAATAAATAGGTAAACAAATTTAAGAAACTGAGGGGTGAATAGGAGTGCTGGGCGTAAAGTAGTTAAAACTTTTATGTTGCTATAAAATTAAAACAAATTATAAACTGAAGGTTTACTTATTTTTTTGTTATGAAGTCTATATCATGGCACACTAGGAAAATTCCCTATTAAACTTAAAAACATTAATTAAGGATCTATAAATATAAATTAAGTATTAAGTATTATGTGTTTTTAAAAAGCTCACATCTCCTATAATTTAATGAATAAAAATATACAGTTGTTCCATTAAAAACATCATATGTTTGGTTTATATCTCCAAAAATATAAAAATTTTAGAAAATCTAGCTACACCACTGAATTCTACGTAAAACTATCTACGTATATTAGTTTTTACTTTTGTTTTAAGTTACAAGACAACTGAAATATGAGGGGGTCTAAAAGGAAAAAATGCATTTCGCCCTGTGTGTCAGTATCCAAGAGGGCCATGAAAAATCTTTTAGTTTTATCTTTTGTTTATTCAAAAAGAAGCAACAGTTTTCAAAAACCGCAAATCTCTATCTCTCATAATAACCAAGATACCCTGGTATTGCAACGAAATCCGGACACCCTATACAGAGTTCAGTTGAAAGACCATAGGAGGAAAGTTTAATAAGGAGCGCGGCATGCCAGACCTGATCAAAAGCTTTGGATATATCAACAGCAACGATCTGGGACTTACCTAGAAACTCTAGAAACTAAAGAGACTTATCCCAGCAATGTGATTTGAAGGAAAGAAGATCTTCTGTAGATCTCTTGTGACGAAATCCATACAGCTGTCATGCTAAAAGACCTGTGACATAAAAAATAAATTATTTGAAAACTTTTTCCTTCTTAAAAAATTTTTAGCAGTAATTGTTTAGTCGTTAAAAAATTAACATTATGTAAAAAAAAATAAAACCTGGAAAATAAGAGAAATTTTATGCTCGATGAAATACTTTGCGTCAACTCTTCCAGACATTAACTTTTTACTTTTACCATGATTAACTTAATCATACGGAAAATTATACCTATGCCTCGCGAATTAGTCTGAGTGGTTGCCAGTTTTCTATCCGACTGGTAATATAATTTTACTTAAATGCTCAAATTAGTAACTAGTTTCCTTGTTACCATTAACAAAGCAAAATATATAAATTTAAATACAATTTAAATAAATTGAACCCAAAACATATTTACTTAATTTTTATTTAATAGGTTTGTTAAAAGTCACGAAAAAATTATCTGGTGTAAAGGAGTTCCGGTGTGTAGGTGAATTTCTACTGATAAATTTCTTATTTGTTAATTAAGCTTTAGTTCGTTAGTTTAGTTAGTTTTTCGTGACAGTACAGTGGTCAGAGTATCTCGCCTTTACACAGGTTACCCAAGTTCAAATCCCCTGTCGAAAGGACATTTTTAGCGCATTGTCTAAAAGGTTCTTAAAATATTAGCTGCATGTTTCAGTGTTCAGACATTGTTATTGGAACACGGGGAAAGATCGATAAATATCTAATAAAAAAACCCACAGTATAGGGTGTTTAGATTTCGTAGTCGCAGGATATTTTGGATATTATTAGAGATATAGACTTGCTCCTTTCGCAAAGTGTTGCAAGTCTTTTGTCAAATAATAACTAAGATACATAGGAAATCCTGTACCCTGGTGGTTAGCCCCTGTAAGCTGATTTAAAAAAGTGCTAAAATATAACGTAAAGTATCTATTTTATTTCTGTTACCTAACGTATTTACCCGAACCTTTTTAAACTTTTTTATTATATTTGTTTCTAACCTAGATCTTATTTAATTTGACCCGTCTGCTTTCAAAAAGGTCGAAAAAGGCTGACAGATCTGATTGAAATTTAGAAGTTCCTGTTATATATAGCTTAAATATGTTTTAAAATGCTCTACTATTGGTTATATTAAATGTTTTTTAAAAGTTTTTACCGAATGGAAAACGTTGTCTATCTAACTGTATAATTTTTCTGATAACAAGGAGTATTTGTATTTTCGGTTTTATACATTTTTTTATGTATGTACATGATTACAAATAACAGATGGTAAATTTTGACTTTTGTGACTTATTGACACACGCAAAAGAAAATATATATATTTAGGTTTGCACGCGGCTGTATAGTTTTCTTATGTCATTTCATCCTGTCATTTATTAAAGCTTTAAATAAATAATTAAACATTTTTGGAAACTAAATAGTTATTTATTAGATAAGTGAGTTATATTACATATAAGTCACGCAAGAAAAGTTTAAGGTAATTTTCTTAAGTGACTTATATGTAATAACTCACGTGTCTAATACAAAATTTTATCCAACACTTTCGTATAAATCGTTTTTAATATCGAAAATAATCTGAAAACGTCATCCATTATTTGTTACTTGTCATTGTCAACACCAGCAACAAAATTTTGTATTTTTGGAAAGCAAGCTTGTTTGGTTGTAATGCATTTTGTTGGTAACTACGGGTTTGTTTAGTAAACAACTTTGTAGACAAACATAAAAATGCTTTGCGAAATGGAAAATTGTGAAGTTCCTGCGGAGATTTTGGAAGAAGCTGCGGTAGCGACATGCAGTTTAATTCCAGAAAAGTCAAAACTAACGTACAATAAAGAATTTGAAGATTTTGAAGCATGGAGGAAAAGGCGAGGAGTTGGTACTATAAATGAAGATGTTATTATGGCTTACTTTCTGTTTTTATCGAAAAAAGTTGCTCCCTCATCAATGTGGACCAAGTATTCAATGATAAAAACGACCTTAAAAGTATATAAGAACGTGGATATAGGGAGGTATGGAAAAGTTGTCGCTTATTTGAAGAGCAATTCAAGAAATTTCAAACCGAAAAAGGCAAAAATTCTGGAGAGGCAATACATCGAAAAATTTTTGGCTGAGGCACCTGACGACGAGCACTTAATGTCAAAGGTATGAATTTACTTTAGTTTCTGGTATTAAATATTTATCTGTTCGGATTTTTATAGGTTGCATTGATATTGGGAATCGCTGGTGCATGCCGTTGTGACAAACTAACTCACTTAAGTATTGAAGATATAGTAGATAAAGGCCAGTACATATATGTTTCTATACCTGATACCAAGACGAACAAATCGAGAAGCTTTACAATTTTAAAAGAAGGATTTTTGGTAAATGTGCTTGAATTATTTAGAAAATATGTGTCCCTAAGGCCAGAGAACACGCCTCACAAAAGATTTTTTGTCAACTTTCAAAAAGGCAATGCGTGGGAATAAATAAAATTTCGAAAATTCCGAGAGTAGTTGCTCATTATTTGCAACTACCTGATGAAATCTTATATAGTGGTCATAGCATGCGGCGTTCTTCAGCGACACTTCTAGTCAACGCTGGGGCCGATATCACCAACCTTAAACGCCATGGCGGGTAGAAGTCTTCTACCGTGGCAGAAGGGTATTTAGAAGATTGCATCTCTAACAAGTTTGAGATTGCAAGACGAATACAGGGTGAAGAGCGCACCAAGGCAAGTACTAGTGCTGAAAGACTTCCTGAAGAACACTCCGCACAATGTAACGTTGTTCAAGATAAATCTAATATAACAATTACTGTTAATATAAACACGAATAAATTGTAGTATAATATATTAGTTGTTTTATGTTATTTTTTTAATTGTGAAATGTTGGAAGTAATAAAGAATTAGTATAAGTCACTAGTGAGCTAAAGTCTATAATTCACTAGTGAGCTAAAGGGTACTTTAGCTCACTAGTGACTTATAGTACACTTTATATCCTCAAAATCTGATCAATTATGTAGATATTATATGTAAGTGTTGGATAAAATACTTTTATATACCACGGTACTCATAAAATACCATAACAAACTTTAATTTGTAAAAAAGCCCAGTAGGGAGAGAAGGGGGTTTGACGGGCCACCGTCCACCGGTGGAGCTTATTATCTCAAAATCTCTGACGTCATTCAAAATTTAGGAATCTTGCGCAACGCGTTATTTAGGGCGTGGCCCCTACTATCTGTTAAACCATAAGTGTCATCTGTCACCTGTCAAATGTCATCTGTCACCTGTCATATGTCAAAAATCACGTGACTAGAAAAATGGCCGCCATGCGTAGAATACTTGCGCTATGGTCATAAATTGATTTGCGCAAACGCGAAAATTCCAAGTCATACCGTTTGGACGCTATCGACTAAAATCGCTATTTAACCTTGATGATGAATCATCGGGACATGGATTAAATTTTTTAAATATAGTATTACGTCATACCTATCGAATAGCGAAAACCGCATGACGCTATCTTTAGCCATAAGGGCGCTACAGCTGTTTAAAATATGACGAGAGACATCAATGAGCGATTAGGACGGTAACCCCATAGCAAAATCAGCCATTGTAGCCTTATTATTAAACTTAGAATAATAAAACTTGAACAAAGAATAGTTGCTAACGGTAAATAATTTCAAGGTCAAACTTGTCACATGATAAGTCTAAAATTCTAAGAATTACGGCCCCCGGCGTAACGCATGCGTAACAAAACGCATGCGTTAAAAACATGGCTGCCGTCACCTAGCAAATACCACCTGTCAACTGTCATATATTGCAAACCACGTGCCCTAGAGCATGATGCATACGTGGATGAGATATATCTTAGAGTCTTACGCATGCGTTAAAAAATGGCGCGATTCGCAGGACGACTCGCGGCTTAAGCGCAGGGCCTGGGGCTTAAGCGGGAGGCTTAAGCGCAATAGGGCCTTAACAGTTTTTAACGTATATCTTTGCTTCTAGTGGTATGATTTTAGTCATTCTTTTTTAAACAATTATTTTAAATAAATATATTAACACTAATTTTTTAAATAAACATGTTATTTGAGAGTAAATAGGGCCTTAACAGTTTTTAACGTATATTTCGGTTTCTAGTAGACCGATTTTGGTTGTTCTTTTTGCTAATAATTTAATTTTTATAAATCTACAAATATTAATACTAAAATTTTTAATAATTATGTTATTTGAGTGTAAATAGGGCTTTAACAGTTTTTAACGTATATCTTGGCTTTTAGGGGTTTGATTTTAGTCATTCTTTTTTAAACAATTATTTTTAATAAATATATTAACACTAATTTTTAATAATTATGTTATTTGAGTGTAAATTGGGCCTTAACAGTTTTTAACGTATATTTTGGTTTCCAGTAGACCGATTTTAGTTGTTCTTTTTGCTAATAATTTAATTTTTATAAATCTACAAATATTAATACTAAAATTTTTAATAATTATGTTATTTGAGTGTAAATAGGGCCTTAACAGTTTTTAACGTATATCTTGGCTTCTAGTGGTTTGATTTTAGTCATTCTTTTTTTAAACAATTTATTTTTAATAAATATATTAACCTAATTTTTAAATAAATATGTTATTTGAGAGTTAATAGGGCCTTAACAGTTTTTAACGTATATCTTGGCTTCTAGTGGTTTGATTTTAGTCATTCTTTTTTAAACAATTATTTTTAATAAATATATAGTAACACTAATTTTTTAAATAAATATGTTATTTGAGAGTAAACAGGGCCTAAATAGATAACCTCAAAGTTCTTACACAGCCGTTGTTATGATTGACAGAGTTGTTATTAAAATAATTAATAGTTTAAAAAACTAAAAAACACGCTTTTATATGCAACCGAACTAAAAATTAAAAAATAATTTTTCATTAAAAAACTATTTTCACTTCATAGTAAAAAGCGTGGGGTGCATTTTACTATTTTTTTATAACTTTTCCATCATAGATATTGGCAAATATAATAATTATAACCTTTAATATATTAAGCACCCCACGCTTTTTACTATGAAGTAAAAATATTTTTTTAATGAAAAATTATTTTTTAATTTTTAGTTCGGTTGCATATAAAAGCGTGTTTTTTAGTTTTTTTAAACTATTAATTATTTTTCATTTTTTAGTTCGTTATATCAATTAATTTTTTAAAAATAAATGCTCCAGTTTATTCACTAAAAAATTTTTTCGCCATTTTGTCAAGATTAGCAAAGTTTTTCAGATTTGCTTTCTGAAAATACTCTAATATAAAATTTGAGTAAAATCGATTCAGATCGAACTCTTGAAATGGCCGGTGGTTGGTACCACTGGGACGTACAGGTGACAGATGACACTTGGTGGAAAATAACCAGCCCCTTTTTTATTAGTTCTGTGCCCCTGTATATCAAATTTGGTCAAAATGGGGGTTGCTCCAACTTTCGAAACAATTACCCAATTTGCATAAATAAGACAAATATTTTTTAAAATATTACCTTTTTAAACTAAAAAGAAATTTACCATAAATGTTTTTTTCTAAATATGAGTTTACTTTAGTTTACTTACCTTAAGTGATATTTTAATGTAGTTTGCTAATCTCCATTTCCAGTCTTTGTCCTAATCTAACATTCGGTACAAGTAGGTACCTAACACTCAATAAAGGCCTTCTTTTAGAAAGTATAAATGGAAGATGGTATAAAAGGTTTATTGGTTATAGGTTATGTGATTTAGGAACTATTTTGCTTACGAATGATTATTCTGGCTGCGAAGGACCATGTTAATTATTTATTTGCTTCTTGTATTTCAATTAAAGTGTATACTTTGTTTTTAATAGCTTAGTTAACTGATTTTTTCAACTTTAATTTCACATTAAAGGAATTTTAGGTTATGTTATGACTGAATGACTGTGAATTTTGTCAGATGTCAGTTGGTAATACATATTTCTGTTTTATGACCGCCTGTTTTAAAAAACAAGGAAGGTTATTCGTTCGTTAAAAAAACAGATGAAGGTTATACGCTCCCGGAACGAATACGTTCAGCGAACGAATGAGTTCAATTTAGCAGAATTGAGCCCCTGTCCCCAACCCGTCGGCAAATGTTGTCAAGTTCGATTATTCAATTGTCTAATCTGGCGCATCCGCCAGAACGTACGATTTTTCACTTTTCCGGTTTTCCTGGAAAATGCTGGAATTTAACGGGATACTGTTTTTAAATTATTGCATCTTCATCGGTCCTTGATACGTGTGCAAAGTTTCAAAGAAATCGAATATCTGGAAGTTGGTTAAAATTAGGCTCAAAGATTCCGTTACATAGATAGACAGATGGATAGATAGTTACAACCCAAGTTAATGTGTTAAAAATCAACAAATTTGAGGAAACATATTTCAATATAATTTGTAAAAGTATCATCCCTAATTTTTAAATAATTAGCCGAGCGCTAAAAGAAGAGTATACGAATGTCAGAATTAAAAAATAAATATTTTGGTTTCAGTACATACGATATTTACGATTTTTGTTTAAAAGCGAGATTAGGACCTAAGAAACATATTTAAATATAATTTGTAAGGGTATCAACCCTTATTTCGAAAATATTAGCCAAGCGCTAAATTTACGTGAGTCAAATTTAAAAATCGGTCTAGGGTAAGAACGCGAGGCGGGTTCATCTGTCATTCGAAAAATCTGACGTCATATTTAGGAATCTTGCGCAACGCATTATTTAGGGCGTTGTCGCCTGTCATCTGTCAAATATCACGTGACTTAGAAAATGACTGTTCGAAAAGAAGAAGAAGAATCACAACATAACCCTACTTTTAAAGAAGAGGGGCGCTAGCAACATTTGGCGTTAGTTGCCTTTGGCATTAGGAACTTCCAACGCTTAGGGCTCCGGGCCCTACGATAACGCCCCCGCCTAAGCCCTGGGGCCCCACACGTATTACAGTATAGTTATTTAAAAGACGGCAAATAACAGTGTTCTTGTTAAAATACAGCCTCACTGAGGAGTTCCTGTAAGGCAGGCGAAACCGGTCTGGGGAGAGAGTCGTGGTGGATAGCATAGAAAAGAAGGACGTTTTCTTTTAACTAACAGTGTTCTTATTTAAAAAGCAGTAATTGTGCCGTCTTTTAAATAATTATACTGTAATAAACTGTTTATTAATGAAATAACAGCGATATAATTTAAAAGACGGCAAATAACAGTGATTTTATTTAAAAAGCAGTAATTTTGCCGTCTTTTAAATAATTATACTGTAATACACTGTTTATTAATATAATAACAGCGATATAATTTAAAAGACGGAAAATAACAGCGATTTTATTTAAAAAGCAGTAATTTTGTCGTCTTTTAAATTATATCGCAGTTATTTTATTAATAAACAGTGTATTACAGTATAATTATTTAAAAGACGGTATAAAGAGTGATTTTATTTAAAAACCAGCGTTTTTTAAATAAAATTTATGTTATTTACTGATTGCCAACTAAGCTCAAAATCGTTACTCTAATTTACAAACCTCATAATATCAGCAATATCAGAAACTTTACCGAAGATAAAAACCTTTTCTTTTGTCTATGATTTGGAGTGGTAAATATTTAATTAATAATTGTCACTTAATAGTTATTATTATATATATTTTGGTAGAGATAGAAATTTTTTAACGAGTTATTTAAAATCGACTATTCGATTTTAATGTATCTTTAAACATAGTTGGTAGCTGCATAGGTTCAATATATTACCTCGGAACGGTTATATTATTTTGAGTACTTTTTTGTAAATAACAATATATCATCAAATAATTACTGGATTTCAATGACAATTGGTTTGTGTGCTATGAAATAGTACCTCCAGATGCAAAAAAAGAAATTAATAATTTTAATGTACTTAAAAATAATTGCTCATAAATAATTAGATTTAATAAACCAATTCAAATTTAGCCAACTTCTGGGTGTGAATTTTGTTTTTATAAAAGTAAAAAAAAATGATGGCACCATTTTTGGTGGTCTCTTACCTTTGAAAAATAAGTTATAAAATAAACGCTTTAATGTGCCCGAGACCGATTTTATTTAGCCTATTTAGCCATTGATTGTACTAAATAGCAGCCAAGGCGGACGCGCCACTTCAAGCGCTGTGTCTTACGCCGAGTTTCCACACATACAGTGTGTCCCAAATTGGGCCTGCTTGTATTGGTAACTCGGGAACCATTGGAGCTACAGTGTTAATTAAATTAGGAAAGTTTTAGACAATTTAATGGCAAAATTAAGTCTGCTTTCAGATTTCATTTATCGTTTATGGTTTTTGAGATAATTAAGAAAACCCAAAATGGTATTTTTTACCTTTGGCCTGTAGCTTGCAAACTACCAATTTTACGGTTTTAAGATTACTACATTATTGGAACACTTTTTTAAGAAGAATTTAATTTAAGTACATTTTTTTTCTTACTTTATTTGTTTTTGAGATACCCAAACTTTTGAGTTTAATACGGACGCCATATTGACTTTTACATCTTTAAAGAGAGCTCTTCAAGAGCTTTTTATTGATTTAACAAGCCTAGGTATTTAGATTGCTTAGGCTCTAAAAACCATTATTTTTATTTATTTGATAGTAGGCTTAGACCACACTGCGTAATGTTCGCCCCGTTTTATAAAAAACAAATGATAGGCATCCGAAGCGGCATTAACCTAACCATAGACATTTCGGATTCTTAGTAAAGAACTTGTTACCCAATGGATCTTTTGTGACAGCGAAATTCAAAACCTATCCAAAAAAGTGATGCTTTTTGCAAAAATTTTTACTTCCTAATATTACTTTAAACTGATAATAATTAAACACAACTGTCAAACAAAAATGTATCAGTAAACAAGAAAATAAAATTACAGAACATGTCTTTTTTCATACTCAAGAATCTGTCCATTTTCCCAAAGAGACTCAACATAGATTTAACTACAAGTTAAGGAACAAAGTCAGAGTCTCAAATTTGTCAAATATATATTAAAAGGTGACATGTTTCGCCGTGTCTCCGGCATCATCAGACCTAAAATAATGTATAAAACCGTTACACAGAGAAATAAATAACAATAAAATAACAAAACTCACCTAACTATTTAAAACCAACAGTTGACAGAACCATAAAATAAAATAATCAATACAAATCAGCTAAAATCAAAGAAGAAGAATAAGGTTGAGTAGTTAATACAAAATGTATAGGGTACGGTAGAGCGGTAAGGTAGACATAGCCTTATAAGGTTGCCCCGGTAGCACAGGCCACTAGTTCACTATAAACAAGGCCTGTGCAAAGAGAATAGATAAGGATAGAGGATCAATCGCCGTTTCGAAAAGTGGCACAATTTGAAGATAGGGTCTGCGGGATGGCAGAGCATGCGCATACGCACTCCCAATGTCAAAATCGGCGGTATATTCAAAATCATTGATTTATTGAGTAAATATACATAAAACATTAATAAAAAGTGTGAAATGTGGATAATACTGAAATTTATTAATAATTGAATGACTAAATATTGGTAATTTAGTGCTAATGGTGTATTAAAATCTATTTGGTAGAAATCTATTTTTTTCTTAGATTGGAATAGGTTAATGTGGAAAAAAATATATAAATTTTAGGGAAATAAGAACGAAAATTTAAGTTTCTACAATACTGGATACTTACTTATTTTGAAATAAAATCTTTTGTAGGAGCTCAAAAATGCTCGGTATTGCAGAAAAAAAAATATTAATTCTAAAAATCTTTTTTTTACTAATTTTTGATACTGACAAAAATAAGTGTACTTTCCTCTTAAGAAAAATTCATAATTTTTAAGATATTTCATATACCTACTACCGAAAACAATTAATATGGGATGGTTGAATTTTTTGTAAAAATAATAGTTTGCCTTATGGTACTAACTTAAGTAGACACACTCTAATCTTGGTTTGTACCTCAACTGGGTCAGTTATTTAGTGTTTAGGCCTTTTTATTTTTTCGCTTTAGTATAATTTTTAACACTATATTAATACTTTTTAAACTTGTCATTTGTCTGTCTTACAGTTCAAGGAATTTTTTAAATATGGAGTGACGCACACAGAAATCCTCTATTGGTTCATTGTGTTTTTACCTCCAGCAAGATATTCATTAAATATATTTTACGTATTTATGTAAAATATTAATGTATATAATATTTTGTTAAAAAAATAAATCTTACATAAAGTGTTAATTTGTTTTTATTCATAAAAAAACAACGTAAATAATTAAAAAATAGTTTATTTAAAAAATCAATAAATTAACACAAATGTTGTTTCAATAATTTATATATTTATAACACAGGTCACACGTAAAATTAAACCGAATAAAAAACATAATAAATAAACAGCCACAACAATCACAAAACATCAGCCATATTCAACATATTGAAAGTCAAGAGTTTTGACATTTATAACAGCCAATAGCAAGCCGAAAAAAGAACCTCTCATGCGCATGACGAGTAATCCCGCTGTGTTAAGTTAACCATCAAACCGGTTAAAGTTCGCAAAATATTTGGCGATAGTATTGATTCAAACACAAAAATGTAACGTAAAAAGTGCGTACTGAAACAAAAAATTATAAATAAATCCATACTTTTAACCAAGCACGTGCTTTTTAACAACTGTAAGCAAAAATAAAATAAAACTTTGACGAGCTCTTTCGGTCGCTGAACACAATGACTAGTCGCAGGTGTGTGCCCTTTTTTAATTGGTGGGGTAAATCAACTGTTTCTCTCCCCTTCTCCATTCTCTTTGGGCCTGTGCTACCGGGGCAACCTTATAAGGCTATGTCTACCTTACCGCTCTACCGTACCCTATACATTTTGTATTAACTACTCAACCTCATTCTTCTTCTTTGATTTTAGCTGATTTGTATTGATTATTTTATTTTATTGTTCTGTCAATGTTACTGTTGGTTTTAAATAGTTAGGTGAGTTTTGTTATTTTATTGTTATTTATATCTCTGTGTAACGGGTTTTATACATTATTTTAGGTCTGATGATGCCGGAGACGGCAAAACATGTCACCTTTTAATATATATTTGACAAATTTGAGACTCTGACTTTGTTCCTTAAATTGTAGTTAAGTCTTCTTTTATTTTCCACACAATTCTCGCATTTTTCACACCTTGTGGGTTACTTGGCGAGACATCCGTCTTGCTAAAACCACAAATTATTTATTTCATTTGGTGGAACAATGGCCGGTCAAATCTGTTCTTGCAGGAGTAGCAAATACCTATCTTTATTCAGAGTCCCTTTAAAAATAAATGGTCCAATAAAGCGGTTGTCTAAAACATAAATGTTTAATCTAATTAAAAGACGTGAATTAAAGGTGCATTTTAAATTGCGTATGGTGCCACAGCAGACATTAAAGCCAAACCTTGTTTGTCTGTATCCCAAAAGTGATAATTGTGCCAATTAAAAATTCCACAATTTATAAACCGGGTTTTGTCTGTCCAGAGAACCTTGGATTGAAAATTGGGTATCTGCTAACATAGTTATAAACCATTGACTTAAGGTGATTCGTCTATTAAAATCATTCCCTCGAAGACCCTGGACAATACGTGGTTTATATGGATAAAAATGGTGTTTTTTTAAAGACCTATGAACAGATGACTTGGAATTGTTGTTAAAAAAATCAAAACCTAAATTTTCGTTGAAGGCGTTTCTAAACGAGAAATAAGATGTACGCTAATTTTGACATTTACATTATTTAAATTATAGGATACGTATCATTTGTTTTTTATAAAATGGGGCGGCCATTACGCAGTCTCGTCTAAACCTACCATCAAATAAACAAAAAATATTATTTTTAGAGCTTAAGCAATCTGGAAACCTAGACTTGTAATACATCAATGAAAAAACTCTTGAAGAGTTTTTTTAAAAAAAGTAAAAATTAAATATGGCGTCCTTATGAAAATCCAAAGTTTGGGAAATATCTCAAAAACAAATAAAGTAAAAAAAAACTATTCGTTTAGTCGAATGTCGATTTTTAGTGACCCGCTTACTAAATTTTGTCTCGTAACGTTTTTCCATTTTCAAGTTAGTGGATGGTGTAATAACCTGGGTTTTAATTAATTCAAGAGTTAAGAGGTTTGCAAATAAGGGTAACGATATTTATTTAGGATGAGTAACATTTTCACGTGTTGTATAAGAAAGCCGGTATTATAGAATATTGCTGGAAAGCCGCTTAATTTTCGCAGCGTATACTTTAAGTCCTTTTATAGCCTTTAGATAAACAGAAAGTATAATAGGAAATAACTTCTGAAAAATTAAGTCTTTAGTCGCTTCCTTTAGATTACATATAAAATAAACTTTTTTTGATCCTTAAAGGGTCGCAGGTGTTTAATCTTCCGAAGACAGTATTTATTTAAGTTTCTTTCATTTATCGATCAAGTTTGTCTCTAATATGTTTAAAAGGTAATAAAAAGAATTATTACATAAATCGTCGATTTTAGTTAGAGAAGATCTAAAGCAGTTTTTTATTTTTGGACAGAACAGTAACTAGACTTTTTAACTGATTAAATAAAACGAAAGAGTCTATTGATCCCACATTATTGAGTGCGAGATCACTTTCTGGCTGCAATTATTTTTTTAATTAATAATAATCAGACTCAGTAAGGTTGTTTGACTAATAAAAAGTCATTTTTAGTTGTGTACAGGATGTTTCAGAACGATGGAATCAAACTTCAAGGTGTGATACCTTATGATCTTTTATAAAAAAGTTCCCATAAATTATACGATTAATTTAAACATAGAAATATGGATCAAATAGCAAACATTTTGACAACGACAAATTTTTGTAAAGACCCTAAATTTACCATTACAAAAGTCTCCATTGATTCCATGTGTGCTTTGATATTTATTTAAGGCAAAGGTTCATGTTTTAGGTTTTTGTGATTTTTCTTAAAAACTGTCAGTATATTTGAAAAAATACCACAAACCAAAGTTGTACATCTTTAACATTTTTATAAAAATAGTTCTTAAATTTTTTCTTTGGGGTGTACCATTTTTTAGATATTGCGCCTAAAAAATCACGGTCATTATATATGCACATATTTCCACACCACCAGGTAGTATATTAGGCGCATTTTTTTTAACGTAATTTTCCTCATAGGCCTACTCCACAAATCTTTAGGACGTTATTGTTAGAAACAACACTTATTTAATAGTATAAAAATTATTAATACTTGTTATTGAGTTCAAGGGTCGTTCAATTTTTTTTTTACTCTAATCTGATTACTCTTTATACTTAATTTTTCTTCGATTTCTTCTTCTTCTTTTTTTTTCTTTTTCTTTCTCTTGCTGAATGTTCAAAAATAGTTCAAATAAAGATGCATTAGTTGTCTCTTTATCAAAATTACATGAACCTTCCTCTCGTGTATTTAATTAAACATTGGAGCAATATAGACCTTGTCAATTGGTACACGCTGAAGAACACTGCAACCCTACTTTTTACAGCCACATTTGGCACTGCAACCTTTTTGCAATTGCAAAAATAGTTTTGAGAAGTATTTATGTATGTAGAACGGGATTCTTACAAGCCCAATATATGGAAAATGGTGGGTCCCAAAAAAAGTTGTAAAAGCCATCTTTATAGAGAATTTTGAGATCTATAACTTTGGCCTTTTGGTGCTTTTTGATAAAACATATCGTTTTCAAAAAAATCTACAAAACTTAAAACTTTTACCTTTGACCTTGAATACATGTCAAAGCACACACATGGGATCGATAGGAATTTTTGACACTTTATTTTGTAATGGTAAACCTAAGGTCTCTACGGAAATTTGGCTCTGTCGGAGTTTTTGTTATTTCACTTGTACGGGGAAAAACATATGTCCTGAGTTGCTTTTTACTAAGATACAGAGGGTTAAAAGAAAATACATTAAAGCTACTTTAATTTCTACTAAAAAGTACCCTTAGACAATATGATATAAAAACAATTATTGGTCCTAAAATAAATTAGCAGTCGTGTATTTTATCGAAGATTGTCATTTTTCCTGTTTACTAAGATAAAAACTTTTTATTTTTAAATTTAAGATTTTATTTTATGCTGTCTAGGGCTCCTTAGCATGACTTAAAGTGGTTTTAATTTTTTCTCGAAAACAAAGCGAGATACGATGAAAATACAAGAGAATAACAAGTTGTACTAATATTTGCTTATTATAAAAATAATTTAAAAAAGACAAAAAAATCAGTAGCGTACTTTTTTGTTTAGTAATATCAGTTGTAGTGTGTGTAAATACGCACCTAATTACTTAAATAAATGTACCAAATTATATTTGGAAAAAAAAACTTAATATTTTTTAAACTTTAAAGCCCTTTATCTCAGTAAGAAAGCAACTCCGGGCCTTTATTTATGGAAACTTTTTTTACAAAATAACATAAGAAATCACACCTTAAACTTTAATACCATAGTGCTGAAACACCCTGTTTAATAAGCTTTTACGGCTTTCGGTTTTACCAAATATAATTTAAACTTTTTATTTTTTAAAGGGGACTCCCTGCATCAAATTTTTCGAATTCTACGGACCATTTATATTAAATTTAAATTTTTTATCTAAAGTGCCTTAATAATTCTTAATCACTCCTTATAATTTACTTGGTTTAAAAAAACTAAAACAGTTTTATTTTTTTAAACTTTTTAGGAGGGCTTTCAACTTTATCTTTTTAGTTTTTGTTCTAGCCCAAGAACTAAAATATGACCATAACCCTTTATAATATTTTTAAATCCAATATTTTAAAGCGGATCCAACAAACTCTGTGTTGGTGAATGATCATGACACTCTAGAAAAAAATTAAAATAAAATTTTACCAAAATTTGTTTTTAAAATAAACCTATTGTATTTTTACGTAAAATGATCTATTGTATCCGAAAAACAAGAAATTTACACAGTGTCCAATTTAAAAATAAAATTTTTTAGTCATTTCTGGTAAAACCGTAAGTCGTAACAGTTTACAGATATACAGGCTTTTTGGGTTCACCTCCTTAATATAACCACCTGTAAAACACATTTTGCAGACCATTAGGATTTTTGCTAGGAGGCAATCTTCACCCATCTGTTTAACGGATAATAACTGTTTTATATTAAATATAGAATCGAGATAAAGGGATCGTCATAGGGCTGCCATAAAAGTTATAGTCAAGGCTATGGTTAATTAAAAAAAAATTTTAAATTTATGAGTCTAGTATACTGTTATTTTTATTTTTTTAATTATACGGGACCGATATTACTTTATTTTCAATTTTATAGATAAATTCTTGTAAGTTTTTGACATAAAATTTAAGAATTTTGTGGTAGGTGTATTATTTAATAATAGATATAAATTAATGTCTGTAATTTACTGGCTTTAGCATATATTACAAAAATTTAAGTTGTTAAAATTTAAAAGTAATTTTTTTTATAAATATAGCCTTGATAATTTTTAAGCAACCCTATGCCTTTGCCTTTGTTTAAATAGTGTTTTTTTCGGACAATCCATAAAGGCTGACAGCCTAAATACCAATAGTACCATGGGTGGCTTCAGTAAGGTAAGGGGGATTTTTAACAAGGGACAAAACAAAAACAGTTTTTATCCGGTAAACATATGGGTAAAGGTCGCTTCCTATTCGAATCTTGTACAGGGTGGCGCCTTTTCGTTGACTTTGTAGGGTAAAGCGAAAATTAAAAGTGATAAAACAAATCTGCAATCTCGATTTTGGTTTTGGAAACTAATTCAGTGGTAAAAGTTAATCATGGCTAACTTCATTTTTTGTGGAGATAGAGAATGCTTTTCAAATTTTGTCAATTTGGTCAGGCACTCGTAACTCTCTTGACATTAGAGGCAGAAAAAAATTAAATCAAAATGTTTTGTGGATTTTTACGTAGAATTCAGTGGTGTTTATATATTTTTTTAATTTACTTTTATTTTAAGTTATCCACAATTTTTTAAATGGAACACCATGTTATATTTTATCATTAGTTAAAAGGTTTTCTCAAAATTAATAAGAAATACTATATTGATATATGTGTTTTTAATAGTTTCGGCAATATAGTCATCATCAGGATTATTTTTAACTAAACACCCCGTATTTTATATTACCGTTGCCAAGATATTTTAAAGAGGTTTACCATATTTGCTATATTTATCTCTTGTTGTTTTGGAAATGTGACCATATAAATCTATAAAATAGTAAAGAGCATTAAGATTTGAAAGCTCCTTTCGGAATCTGTTGGTAAAAATCATTTTAAATTTAATAAATTCTTAAAATTCTTTTATAATCAATTAAATAATTATATCAAATGTTGTATTTTTACGGATTTAAGGAAGACCTTTTTATTGGTAATAGAATATACAGAATGTTTCATTTAAAAAATCCCACATTTCTGTCATGATTTTAAAATAAAAGTCAATAAAAAATATAGGTACGACACTGAATTATACCTAAAAATCCCTAAAACTTCTCTATTTACATTTTTTTTCCACTTTAATTTCAAGCGAGTTACAAGTACCTGGCCAGATTGACAATATTTTCAAAACACCCTGTATCTCAAAAACTAATTAAGTTAGCCTTAATTTACTTTTACCATTAAATATGCTTCAAAAATTGAAATCGAGATTGCGCAATCAGATTCGTTCTATCTCGTTTAGTTTTCGCTACCCTCTGCAAAGTCCACGACAAGGCGCCACCCTGTTCTATTAGGCAAGTAAAAAGTTTTTTTGGTGGTTACCATTAGTAATATAATAATTTGCCTAACAAAATAATATTAACAATATTACAACAAAAACAATACATTTTGTTGTGTCGAAGGTATCAAACAATTTTTTTGGTTTACTTAAAAAAAATGGTATTTTGGTTAAAGTATTATATTAAACCAGGTTTGACTGGTTCTGTTAAATATATGGCAAAAAAAGGTTTTATGAGTATTATGTAAAATAAGTCAAATTATGTAAACATTTTCTCTACTACACACATCGCTTCAAAACTATGTGAATCCGATCCATAAAAGTTACTAGAATGTATTATTATTGGGGTAAAACCAAGAAAACGATCAGTTCCGAATATTTTACGACGCGATGTTATGCCTATTTTATAATTTATTGCCCAGAAAATTCATTCCATTCCAGGTAAAAATTACTAAGTAAATAGAAGATTCCTTGCTTCCACCAAAAGCTTTTTTACTAAAAACAATCTTCACATCAACAACCTTTTTTTAAAGATAGGCCATATCTAGATACCCCAATGCTATACCAACAGCGTTTTTAAAAGTCTTGCTCAGTCGCAGGAAGTAGTTAATGACCTCGCAGAGCACCATGTTTAGCGTTAAAAAAAAACGGAAATAATGTACATCGAGTTTCGGGTGTTGGAAATTTAAAAAAATCCTCTTCTTTTAGCAAATTTTTTAAAAATATGTATGTTATTATTTTTAAAGCTATTAACAAAAAACACCTTTTTTTATTTTGTTAAAAGAAAATGCAATTTTTATCTGCTTATAAGCTATTAAAAATCTAGAGGTTATTCCAAATTAAGCTATGGCATATATTTTTTGAAGTTTTTTTCTATTTTTATGTTTTTGAACTTGTTGACTAGGGCGACAACACTACGGTCTGTCATTATTTTACAGTAAATTAACAACATTAATTTTAAAGCAAAGCCATGTTTTAATTCAATGTGATACACATTTTATATGACTTTACGCCTGCTTTAGTACGAAGGGCAATTAAGCATTTCTCTAGGATTTCCTATTCGTATTATTTACGGAACAACTCTTGTCCTTCGAATAAGTTTATTGTACAGGCTTTACTAGTGAACTGTATATTTCATCCCATCTGTCGTATTTCTAGATTACTGTTAACTTTGTTCTTTGTTTAACGACGAAAACAGATTAACATCAAAAGAAATAGCAAGGGTATAAATATGTTTGCTAATTAATTAAACGTAAAGTTCTTTTTATTTTTCTCTTCCCCAATGACAAAATAATAGACTAGGAGGTAGGGGCACCAAGTATCAAAAATAATTCCAATAAAATTTTCACATGATGTATTTTTTCATGGTATTCCCGAACTTTTTGTAACAATTGTAGACTAAGCAATTTGACAATTTTGAATTCCTAAATTTTATTTAATTTCTTAACAATAGTTATTTATTACACAAGAAAAAAAGCTTTAGATTTCTGCTCGAGGTTGTGTTGTCTCCCGTCGCAAAGCGGAGGGAAAAAATAAACCGAGAACTAAAATCTAAAATTTTTCCCCATATAATACACAATTTTTTTCTGTGATGTGAAAAACGACGTCTTATTATTGAAAAAGAAAACATGATATTAAAGTCAGAAAATTAATCATGTATAATTTAAAGTTTCAAACTAGTCGACTGGTATATTTGAAACACAATTAGACCTTGCATTATTATGGGAACCCTCCAAAAGATTATTTGTTAACATAATTTTGTAATTTGACGGACTAAAATTAAAAAGTTGAAACTAAAAGCGATCGTTTTGTAGATATTTAAAGAATTATAAAGTTAAAAAATATCTGACTGGACTTCTCAATATAAGGTAAATGTAAGTTTTGTATAATAAATTCTTTTAAAATATATTATTTACCTTTACTTACGTGTATATATGTCCGGCATAAAAAACTCAAAGCAAGGATTTTTAGGAATTAAAAATAACAAAATAAACTTTGTTAAGAAATAATAATTTAAAAATTTTAAATAGCCTCCTCTACAATTGTTATAAAAAAATTAAGGACTCCATAAAAAAATATATTACCCAAAATTTGTTATATTGTCACATATTATTTATAGGGTAATATTGACCTTATTGCTGATTTTTAGTTATTTAAATAATTACACCTTAATAAATATTAAGTTTTTAAAAGACAAAGCAAAAATTAACTTAGGTTCTTTAAAGTTATCCAAATGAACCAAAATGCTTAAAATACAAAGTTTGACATCTTTTTAAAATTTAAGGTCAGTAATGATTATTTACGACAGTAAATTTAGTTATTTTTAATCTCTATACGGAGTAAGCATCTTAAGTTGTTTTAAAGATCTTTAAACCTTGCCATAAATAACGCTCTATAGTGACCACAATTATTCGATACTAGGGCTTAGTAGTAGCGGTAAATGAAAATTTAATCTGCTGTTAGTTTGTTGTACACCTATAAAATGTTTATTAAGTGCAAAATACTTTTTAACCTAATATTTACAAAGCGCACATTTACAGATCATTATCCCGTGGAAGCGTTTATTACCTCTAAGCAATTAAGGAAAACACCTTCTTTGTGTATGGCATACTAAAATAACACTAACCATGTAAAAATTCACTGTGGCAGACAGTTTTCGGGTTGACCACTGTGAAAAATATCGCGAATTTATTCAGGAACAGTAGTTTTGGGAGAAACATGACAATTCATTATAAAAAGGGTCAGGATGTTTTTTTAATGAGGATAAAGTGAAAAAGGTGTAAAATATGGATAAGATGAAGAACTGCAAGAGCAAAAAAACAAAAAAAATACAAAACAACCTAAACTATTAGACCAACAGAAATATTAATATAGGTTAAACGTAAAACTATTATTAAAACTTACAACATATATTTAAAAGACAAGGATAAACATCGTAATAACGTAAATACCAATCTTACTCTTAAACATTGATTGAGAATTCCAATAAATGGAAAAATCTACTTAGACTTCCGCGAACTAGTTTATGAAAACGGTCCCATGAATGGCCGAGAAGGATACTATTATCTTTTTAACCAGTAACTTGGGAAAAAAACGCTAAGACACGTCAATTTATTTTAAATTGTACGCATTTTTGGCAATATTTTTTTCAACCCCTTTGCTGTATCCTTCTCAACTTGTTTTTCAAATGCAAACCTATGTCGTGTTGGGCTCATTTTATAGCTCGTACAAAATGAAATCTGCCAATACACTTACTTTTTTTAAACCTACGTGGTTGCCAGGAAATCAGAAAAAATACTCTTTAAAAAACAAAAAGTTAGAAATACCTACTAAGTGCTATATACGGGTGAGTTAACGTTGCAAATAAACAAATAAAGTGGCATTCAGCATTGATGCTGTACACTGCTCAACAATTGCTAAGAATCATCCGTATCTAGTTTCTAAAAGTTTACAAATTTTAAGAACAGACCAACCCGGGCAGGCACCACAACAAATTTTATTGATTTATGTTAAAACTGATAACGTAATCTAGTGTGAACATTTTTGGAATTTATTTTTTAGAAAAAAATTACACATAAAATTAGTTATATCCCAAGCAATTGTTGAACACTGTACTTTAAATAGAGAAAAAGTGTTCCTCTTTAATTTGCTGAAAAAATGGTACTGTCGGAGAGGCAGCGTATCGAAGTCTTGATATTGTTGGGATGTGGGGATAGAATGCGGAGTTAAAGTGAAGTGTGTATTTTATTTCATGCAAAATATCCGAACATTTACATTTCCTAGGCTACTGTGAGTAAGATTTTACACAAATTTAAAGAACATGGTACAGGAAAGGACTTGCTCAGAAGATGCCGGCCACATGTTTTAGACGAAGATCAAAAATTGGACATTGCCGTATCTCTGCAGAAAGATTCACATTGGTCAACGGTTTCATTAGCCCAAAACAATCCCGCGTCTAGACGTACGATTGGGAGGTTTTTAGAAACAGAAATACCACCCATCTATTATATATATCTTATCCAAGAGCTCTTGGAAGATGACTATGACAGGGGTTTTCAAATTTTTGAGGAAATAATAAGGCGATGTGACAAGAATAATGGGTTTTCACTAAACATACTTTTTTAGGCCAAGGCTACTTTTTATTTAAATGTAGTAGTTGACAAGTACAATTATCGATTCTGGAGTCAGAAAAACCCACACTGGATATGCTAAGCTCATACGCAGCGTCCTCAGAAAGTAAATGTATGGGCATGCATCATCAACAATAGAATATTAGGGCCATACTTTTTGAGGAAATCTTACGACTGCTTTTTACGCTTTGAATTAGTGCCTGCTTTAGCTGTTATGTTTCCCAATGAAGCAGATCCAGATATCTCCACTAAAACACTTTGGTTTTAACAGGACGGCGCTTCCCCCACATTTTGGTATTAATGTCAGAGGATATCTCGATGAAATATTTGCAGGACGCTGGACTGGACGACGTAGTACAATTGAATGGCCGCCACGATCCCCAGACATAACGCCATTAGATTATACTTTTGGGAATATCCGGCTAATATTGAAGATCTAAAAAACAGAATTAGAGTGGAATCACATATCATACCGGCTGAGGTCATTCGGAATTCCGTAGATGGGTTTAACCATCGCCTAGAAGCCTGCCAAGTAGAGGATGAAGGGGATTTTCAGGATCTGTTACGTTAATTTACCCATAAATAGCACTAAGAAGGTATTTCTAACTTTTTGATTTTAAAAGAGTTTTTTCTCATTTTCTGGTAACCACATAGGTTTAAAAAAATAAGGGTATGGTTAGATTCCATTTTTTACGAGCTTTTTAATAAGCCCATACCCGACATAAATTTTTATTTGAAAAAAAAGTTGGGAAGGGGTTGCAGGCTTTGAAATAAATATTTCATTTTAATGCCAAAAAATGCGTACAATTTAAAATCAATGCGTTTTTTTCCCTAAGTTACTGGTTAAAAATACATACATTTTATTCTGGACTTTTCCGCATCCCTGTATGTTAAAAGAACGGTCAAAAATCTGGTATTAGTGAAAAAGTTCACATAATTTTACCAAACTGCTTAAAGACTCTGGCTATTAACTTTCTATAAATTTTCCGAGTGGTTTTTTGTTTCTAAGCAACTTTTTATGTATAAATTATTTTTCTTTATTTAATCTTAAATAATATTAACCTGTTTTCTTACTTAAATGAAAAATATTATATGCATAGTTATTTTTGACATTTGACTAAAGTTAAAAGAACTTTACAGAAATAACTGTTTATTGCGAAAGCTTTGTCAAAAACTTCCTAAACTTATTTAAATTGTGGCTCAGAATTATTTTTGTAAAAAAATTAATTTCTAAATTTGCATTTGTCTTGATTTGAAGCCTCCTACATCCATTTTTCTGCCAAAAAATACAACATAGCTTGATATCATGTGGGGATACTTCTCATTTTTAAAAGAAAAGGTAGACATATTTGTGCGTGATTCGGGTTCTAAACAGGTTCTTAGGTTTTCCAGATGGTTGCCTGAAAGTTTACCCTGTACGGTCCAATTACTAATGGACTCGCACAATCCTGCCCATGGTTTCGCTCAAAAACAAAACATATTTCCACATATTCTATGAGTATCATGTGCCCTAATCCCTACGTCATCGTCAGTCAAAAATAATTTGATATGTTTATGACAAGTCTAATTAACATCGATACTGTTATAAGTATAAAATAATATTGGAAGAAATTTTACGCAAATTAACAATAATTTGGAAAAATTTAAAAGGATATTTCAGATTTTTTTTCTAAACCGTTCTTTGTAAGAAATCGGTAGATACTAATTAAGTTTAATCAAGCATGTCCTGCACAATTTTCTTAGCGGTAGTATGTAACTTTAGACAGTGCCGAATTAATGGTGATTCCGTGAATCGACCCCCAGCGCAAGATCTAAAGGGCGTAAAGGTAAAAAGAAAGTAAAAGTTAAATACAATATTTTTATAGTTGGTTTCTTGGTAAGGCCCTTTTTCTCTGGCTCATTAACTTCTGGTAGGATAAGAAAAAATATATTTTTGGTTAGTAGTATAAAAATTTGTTTCAATAGGGTCGCAAATAAAAAAAACAAAGAAAGTAAAACTACACATTTTTTCTGAACACCTTTTTTTTCACTCCTTCCTCACTTCTTGTAGAATAAAAAAATAAATTTATTTTTGGTAAGTGGTTTTCACAAATTGTTGTCCCAGTCGGGATGGAAGCAAATTGCAGAAATTTAAAGTTTTTTTTATTTTTTCCAGGATATAAAATTTATTTTTGGTTACTGCTTTAAAAATAGTGTTGTCTTATTTAAACACCTATAACAAGGGCGCAAAATTAACTTTTTGCTTCAGTAAATAACAGTCCTGATCCGGCACTGCCTTTATAAAATGTATCCCTTAACAGCCCTTGGCTAACATTGCACGTATTTATCGTGATGCTGCAGGCCTAACCTAGACGCTTCACTTACCTATAAAACTCCCTTTATATGTCTATAAAAGTATGAAAGTGATCAAGTTTTAAAATTATTTTGCATCAGTGCAAATAAAGATAAAAACCCTTTAAATAAAATGAAAACGTTATAAAATATATATTGTTTGTAAATAAGTATAGTTAGCGTTTTGTGTTTTTTTAGTGTAATTAATACAAAGAAGTCATCAGGCAACACATAACATACAACAACATACTGTAATAATAACTACCCATTTTCCTGGAATTTTTAAAACGGTAACATATTAATTATTCATATTTTAAGCAAAAGCAGAAACAAATATTGTAAATTAAATATTACATACTTTTGCGCTTTATATAAAAAACTGCACGACAGACGCAAAAATAAATATTTAATTAAATAAAAAAAAGGCTCTACGTATAAAAAGTGGTATTTTTTCTTTGGCAAAACATACCAAATATTATTTTAATACAAATTTAATTGTAAATGAGACAGAAAGTTAAAAACTACTGTCGGTATGTATTATCTACCCAATTAAAATTATTAATACACACAATTAAAATGTTTCTTTTGATGTTTTATAAAATAATATACCGGGTGATGCATCGCCGGGCGGGACATAGGAAATACCAATTAATTTTAAATCTACGTCCATGGTAAAAACTTTAGATTTTTCGGTTAACCCGTTTGCTAGTTAGATGCTTATATATTTTTAAAAAATGTTACATTATTATCACCTCATATTTATGAACAACAATAAAAATACCAGTTAGCGTGACGTTGACAGCAAAAAACTAGATTCTAAAAATAAAGTTTTTCGTCCTCGCACGTCGGGATTCACATTTTATTTTATTTTAAAATAATTGGATGTATGAAAAAAGGAAAACAAAAGAGACAAAAAAGATTCTAAATAAACCAGGCCATTTACAAAAAAAAAAAAAAAAAAACATGTATTGACATTTAATGTCAAAGTTTTTCAGATTTTCAGAATATCCCAAAAAACAGAAAAATAGTGAATTTAAAAACCTAAATAATAGTAAGTTTTTATTTTTATTATTTTTATTACATTTATCTTGACAACGGTGGCAGATTTGCCACCGAAACGTCGATTTTTAATTATCCTTTTACTTGTTTAATATTTTTTAGTTTTTAGTATTTTCAATTTTATTTTGGCGTGTACCCAAATAAATACCATCTATCTTTTTTTGTGCCATTTTTGTAACGCGATATTTTCCTACTGGTTAACTTCTTACCTAACGTTTTTACGATAAAAAGGTCTTTATTTTGTCGAAAGTTTTACCGGCAGAATATAAACAGGTAAAGAATAAATAAATAATTATAGCAAGCAAACAAGCTTAGACACCGACAAGTTTGTCGATATTTAAACAAAAATGCCATAATTAATATTTTCATAACAGCTTACATGTATAATTTGTGTAATAACGTGTTACATGTATAATAATTTTACAGTGTTGGTTTCTGTTTTATCGGAGCGTTTTAATCTACTCAATTATTAATAAAAAAACTATTTTACAATTAGTGCAATAAGACTGAAACGATTTTTGTCCCAAAATCTCCATCGCTTAGCGCACTGTGCGTCGCTCTCGCTTAGTTCTTGCTTTATTATCCTATACACAGAGTGGTCCTTAAGTAATGAGCCAAAATACAACTACAAAATTGCGATATTAAAATATTGAGATTTAACTAGACTAACTTTAGTATACTAGTTGATATTAACTGAGATACAGGGTGTCAAAGTGTAAAAATACTTTTAAATTTGTGCTTTAATATTTGATACGTTTTCAATACTGTCATGAAACTCGGTATTTGGGGGTTTTCTGACACGAGCTATTCATATCCGATGTTAATTTTTTGGTGTTAACTAGAGGACGCGTTACCTATACTACTTTAAATTTCTCCAAAACTTCGCAACTTTTTGCGGTTCCCTGTATATACCATTTGCGTAAAATATTAAATTCTTTAATGCTTTTTACACAAAAAAGATGTACTTTGTAAGATTGGCTGTAAGCTATCCTTTTTAAGATGTTTGCATTTAAGTGGTTTATTGCAACCAAAAAGTATGTGGATGAATACAATAAATAATTCGTTTATAATGAGGCAGTTGTAGTAAAGGCTAATATGCTATTTAAATGATATTTTTGGGTTGCACTAAATCACTTAGTAGCGAAGTGTACCTTTTTCATTTCATTTTTGGTTGCCCTAAAATACTTAATACCAATATCTTAAAACCGGTTGCTCAGAGCCATTCCTACAAAGTATACCTTCTTTATGTCAAAAGCATAGGGAAAATAATTGGTTTACTAAGATGGTACATATAGAGTAGCACAAAAAAATTGGGACGTTTTTAAAAAATTAAAATAATTTAACGAAAGCCCTTTAGTTTACACACAAACAAAAAATCAGATCTGAATAGCTCATGTCAAAGAACACCTAGATACCGAGTTTTAATAAAATATTTAAAACGTATTAAAAATTATCTAAGTAAATTAAAAATATTTTTTACTTCGACACTGAATCTTCCTTATTATCAACTTTTGGATATAGTGGTAGAGAAGCCGAAGAGGGGGATTTTGGGATTTATTACAGCGCGGCAGATTATTATACCGTAGGATACCTTATACCCGGTAAAGTACCTCCACCATATATGTATGAGCCCCGTAACAGGGCCGACTATGAAAACAAAAATATATCCCTCAGAAATTGTCTAGCACGCCAGATTAAAATATGTTGAGTTATTAACATGCTAAACGTTTATATTTCACTAATCTGACAATTTAGGAGGAGAGGAAGGAATCAGAGAGCAGCAAAAATAATAATTTTGACAGTTACGAGTGTGGCATTTTTTAAATTATTTTAAGAAAAGATAATTTTAAGAATAACAAAAATAGTTATTCTGCTAACAAATGCGGAAAGTTATACTTTCCCGCACGCGAACTGCCGAGCAAGCATTTAAGTGCGGGAAAGTTACTTTTCGCAAGAGTTAGGATCAATATTTTTTGTACAAGCATAAAAGATACAATTTATACATTCTTTAAAGTACATTTTAAATCACAATCTAACAATCTTATAAAACAAAATTGTATTTATTATTTATATGAATGGTAAAAGTACAATTTGTTGGTTATATCTATAAAAAAATGCGTGTGGATAAAACATTTTCTCGCACGCCGCGTGGAATTTTTTTCCACACGCTGTGCGAAAAGGAGAGTTTTCAAAATAAAATTCGTGTGGGAAAGTAATGTTTAAAGCATGCTTGTAAAAAATATATAATCCGATACGAACGATATTTTTTGACATATTTAAAAATCTGTAGCCGCTTTCCCCACCGATGAAAATATATACATTAGGTATATACTATTTATTTTCTTACCATCTAAGTTTTGCTACCCAAAAGGTCTTTTGACACTCGAGTAAATCCCCATTTAGCATCGTAGGCTCTTCTACCATAGGTATGTTTGGTTAAATCCTACTATTTTGGCAAAGGGACTGTGCTCCTATTTCTGTACCATTAATTAGCGGACACTCCGTATATAAAGATAAATTTATTATTTCTAACCTTTATTATACCATTTATTTACACTGCCTGTTCGTTATTTGTCATAATGGATATTACAGGCTTCTGTTATAAGCATTTTAATCTTAACGCTCAATTAGGAGACAAAATTATTATCGTCTTGGATCGAGGGTGTATAATTACCGATTGGTAGACAGAATATAATTAGCTTTCTTAACTTGATTCAGTAAAGGTTGTAATTTAAATAAATTACCAAAATAAGATGCAAAAATCCTTAAAAAAAATAACTATTAGATTCCCAATTATTTTTCAATATTTGGTTAAAACGAAGTAAACTTTAAAGCTCTTTTTAACCGACTTAAAAAGAAGGATGTTCTAAAATTGCCTGTATGTTTTTGTTGTGTATGTTACGTTATTACTCCTTTAATTGTGAACCGATTTTAAAAATTATTTTTTATTTGAAAAAGTGCATTTCTGCGGTGGTCCAATAAACCAAGTCGGCGCGCTTGTGGCGGCTTCGGTTGTATCGGCGAGCGTCGATCTCCGGAGTTAAGCAGTGGAATGCGCGCCCATAATTTGGATGGGTGTCCGGCGATAGCGGTGTTTTGGGCAACGGCACACAGTGTTTCATCTCGGGGATGCGGACCGAGCAACAACCATCCAAGTTATGGAATGAATGGTGTGTGAATGAGAAGGAGTAGGGGTCAAGGTACAATAAGCCTTCAGGCTGCAGTGCACCACCTGGGGGGCGGTCGTCGGACCTGGGTGGGATGACCCCGAAAGGGTGAAAAAAAAACCAAGTCAGAATCGCAAGAGGGTACTGGACCTATTTTTTCTTTTTGACGTACGTTGTTCGTTCGGCAAAGCTGCCTGCAAGTGGGTATATGCTCAAACATTTCATCTAAATGAAAAATAGATTACAGTTAATAGCACAGGAACGTGTAATTCGATTATTTAAAAATTGAGTGGGTGTTATAGTTATTTCTGGTAAGTTTTTTTTTGTTTGTTTTATTAGGAAATTAATTATAATTTGCATCTCTTTTTAAAATCACTCTTGATTTTTTACTATGAAGTATCGCTTTTTGCCGCTAGGTGTCGCCATCTTTTTTAAACATGACTATTTTCTTAAAGCTATACCTTTGATGGGATACCTATAGAGGTCGCCACCAGCTAAATGATTGTCATCTTATTTTAATGTATTATCAATTTTTTAAGAAAATAATTTTCCGTAGATGGGGAGTAAATACCAATTCATAGTTTAATTAAGGTTAAAAGGGAGTGATCTCTTTAAACGAGGTGCTACATATAATAATACTATTGAACTTCTGGTAAGTTAGTTTAAAGAGACTGGTAGTATTTTTTAGGGCATGTTTATTGATTTAATAGTAATAATAATAAATTAGAAAGCAAAAAATAAACAATAAAAAAAATAAAACTTACTGAAAAGTTTAAAAAAATGAAGTCGGGTAATATGCTAAATGTTAATAACTAAATAAGCAATACTATACTTGCATATGGTATTACCTGACTTCTCTTTTTATTTATTATTTTTTAATTTCTACTAAGTTTTACTTCTTTTTTGAAGTCGGTTTATTTTTTTAAATTGTTTACCATTACCAAGTGCTCTACTTACTTTTAGAAACTGTAAAATTTTATTTAATTTTTATTTATTTTAATATCTAGATATATAAAACTGTTTCAAATGTAATTAAATATAAAATTTATGTAACTGATTATGCACAAAAGGCATTAATACAAACTCAGAAAAAATCCATTTTATGAAATATGATTTTAAAAGGAAGCATAAACAAAAGATCGTTAAGCATTATTGCCAATAAAAAACTTCTTTTGTTAAGCTATCTTTTAAAGATTTTCTTAAAATTAATCGTAGAAAAAGCAATAAAACCAAAATAAGATATTTTTGCCTTTCGCAATTTTATGGGTTTAATTGGCTTGATTTTTTCACTAAGCTACAATATTGCAGTTATTTCTCTTACAAATTTTGTGGAATTATTAACCTTGGCATAAATTTGTCTATTTAACAATAGGTACAAAATTTAAGGACCTATTTTTAAGCTGGTTTATATAAAAAGTTCATATGGCGACCGTTGAACATGATGCTGTTGAGCTCGAAAACAAAAAGTGCAAAAAGTGCCAGAGTATGCCAGTAAATGGTTTAAAATGTGTTAAGTGCACCACAGTTATGCATCCAGGTTGCAGTAAATACTATAGTGAAATTCAAAAAATAAGTGATACGACAATAATTTGCTGTGAAAGTAAACAAACAGATAACAAAGTGGATTTAAACATGGTGATTGCTGACGGTGAAAAATCGGGGAATAGTACCTTTCGTAGCGCAAGTGACACCGCAGAGGATTCCGAGCCTGAAATATCAGCAAGTTCTTAAAGAAAAAAGTTTATTATAGCTGTTATGCAGGATAATCTTAATTTCTTACAAGAACAAGTAAAAATCCAAAATGAGACAATATTAAAGTTGTCTAACTTACCGACAACTTATAATGCACCGCCTATCAACAAAAGGAGTAATGCGCAAGGTCTATTAAAAAATCCCCAAGCGCCAAATTTAAATCCGAAAACTAAACTTACGGAAAAAGGCAAGGTTTCCAGCAACCAACAACATAAGGATACAACTAAGATGAAAGAAAAGGATAGAGCCAAAACTAGCCAGCGACGAGTGTCCGTTCTTTTTCCATAAATCTGACACAATCTTTTTTAAGTTTGGAGTACCCGTGGGAATAATATAACCAAAAACAATGATATGCATATATGCCACTTTGCGGACGATACGTCTATTGTGATCAGAGATCACTCATATACAGGGGCGGTTGAAAACGGAAATAGAGTTTCAAAAGAGTTTTTACGTGGTGCCAAAAGAACGGTCTTTTGGCACCACTTTTGGTTGCTTTTCAATTTCATAAAAAACACGATAAAAACCCACGAAGTGCACTTATAAAACCAAATCATAATTCTATTAAAAATGAGGAAAATACGAAATTTCTTGGTTTAAACATACAAAATAATCTCTCCTGGGACTTACATATAGAACAATTGGCTTGCAGTTTGGCAACATCGTGTTTTGTGGTAAATTATCTCAGTAAACAGGTTAACAAACATGTAGTACTATAATACATTAATGCATGTGTCCAAAGCAGACTGGCATATGGAATAACTGCTTGGGGCTCTTCATCAGGGGTAAGTAGATTGTTGGTTCTACAAAAGCGTATGCTTAGATCATTGGAGGGAGTTACTTTCCTGGAGCATGCTACTTCTCTGCTTAAGAAATATAAAGTTATGACTGTATATTCACTTTATTTCTATAAAATTCTGATTTTTTATAAAAGATATCAACATTATTTTTCATCAAACTCGCGTTTTAATGTTGGAATGCAAACAAGGTACCCCCGCAATCTCAGTGTTATAAAACATAACACTGTATTATTTGAATAAAGTTCTTTGTTTGTGACAGTTAAGGCATTCAACAGGCTACCAGAGAAAATAAAATCTATAAACCACTTTAACCAATTTAAGTACGTTATTAAGGACGTTTTAACAAAAAATCCTTTGTACTGCCATTCGGATTAGTTCAAACTAGAGTTTTAATCAAGTTTTTATTTTCTTTGTTTCTCTGGTGTCATGATATGTCTGTTTGATTTTCATAAAGTGTATTTACTTTTTGTCTTTCATAAAGTTTTTTTAACTTGTACTCTATATGTTCTTTTCAGTTTATGTAGTTATATATTAGTTTTTAAAATATTTATTGGTAGGTTAAGTTTTATAATGACGCATGTTTTGCCCCTTTTAAGGAACCTATGTATTAAAGGATTGAAATAAATAAATAAATATAAACAGATTTCTTAAATAGCATTGTTTTTACGAGACAGAGTGTTAAACTTTAAAAACAAAAGGGTTTTTTTATAAATATCTGTAGTATTCCTATTAAAAAAAAATTGCGTGCTAAAAATGTGTTATTTACAACAGTAAGAGGCTTACTTAGCGCTTACCTAATAATATAATTATTTTATAAGTCCATAAGTAAGCTTATAAAAAGGCCCTTTTAAAAATGTCATAGCAAACTATGGTTTCCAAAAATGCAAGTTTATGTCGTTACTCAAAAACGGAGTACTACATTCAATATTGGATTTCACCTTCCTATTGAGAAGATAATTTTTACAAGTTTTTTATCCCCACTTTCTTTTATTTTAAATATTTTTTTTATCATTTCTTTATAAGCGGATTCCGAGATTCTTGTTCTAAAAAAACTTACCCTGGATGAAGACATAAACGTTGTAATGTGAATTGTTTTGAATCTAATTTTAAAAACAGGTTTAGAGATTAAATATGTTGATTTAAAAGCTTTTTAGTATTGAGTTTATATGTAACGAATTAGTCCGTTAATAGGATATTTTTAATACCATTTTATAAATCCCATCAAATGGAAATCCTTTTAAAAGATTTTCTAATGACAATATAAGAAAGTAACACAAGTTATTCTTATTTAAAATTAATTAAACACAAATTTAAAGTAATACTATTTAATAATTTGGCGTATTTATTTATTAAAAAGTGGGTACACGCTACCCAAAAAGTATGAAAGGGACCGCTTTGGTCCTAGTTCCAGAGTAACAAGCTGACCATGCTTTGTACTATTAAGCCCTATGAACTTGCAGATCACTTAAAACAACCTCCAAAAACCTAAGCATTTAAATTAAAAATCAATGTTTTGGTGGCAACTAAATTAAAATATAAACTTGTATTTAAAGTTAAAATTATTATTTTACAACACGAGATATTTTAAAACGCTTTTAGAGATTTGTGTAATAAAACACATATTATACTAATTGACAATTTTTACTTAAAGCTGCGTCCAGACTTGCAACAATTGGCCGCGCCGAATAGGCTTGGGGAATGATTCTGCGGTGATTCAGAGCTTGTCGGTTTTTTACCTCAAAGGAGCACGCAAATAGGTTGGTTTATTTGGACAGATGTTTGGCGAATTCTTGCAAGTCTGGACACAGTTTTAAGTTAAAATTGTCAATTGAATCTACTAAATTTACATTACATTACTAAAAACATTTTTTCTTCTTTTTAATTTTCTAATGTTTTTACATGAACAAAGGCGTTTTGTTTTTACCCATAAAATTTGGGAATTTATTGCTAAGAACAAAAAAATTGGTAAAATATTTTTACTTAGAAAAATACAAAATAATTTTAAATTCAATAACATACCGCAAATTATAAGGAATAATTACAAATAGTACACTATTTTTTGTGCTAAAAAAATTTGATATAGTATTTGCACAGTTTTGTAAAATTAATGGGCTAATTGTTTTTATATTTTATAAAAAAATAACTACTTATCCCAAAGCTAGTGAACCCTTGGAGTAACGTTGGGCCTGTGAGGCTAGAAATGTATATAGTGATGAGCCATAGCATGCTAAGTACGACAATTATCACCTGGCAAGCATCGGCCCTGCACATTATCGTATATTTTTGAAAGTTAAAAAAAAAATAAAAAAATCTTGGAGTTGTAAGCTTGACATCTTTTCAGAATTTAGTTCGTTTATAGTAAGATTTGAAAAATAAAATGGACAGGCGTTTTCGATGAGCACAAGTACCTGCCAGGCGAACTGAAAGGTGTGGTAGATTTGAATGGCCATAGTTCCAAAACTAATAAAGTTAGATGTACCTGAGGTGTTGTTTTTTAAAGCTCTCTTGAAGATCTTTTTAACGGTGGTACTGATGATAATATACAGGCTGGAAAAAAATATTTTTAATGAGGCACCCTAAATATTATATTACCATTTAAAAGATCTTAAAAAGAGCTTTAAGAAAATGCCACATTAGGTTTATTTAACTGTAGTGTTTGTGTAATATCTGGATTACTCAATAAAAGTCTATTTTTTCCAGCACAAAACCCGTTTATTTTACATACTAATATAGATAACAACGAACGTATTTTATGTCATTTTGACACTGAAATATATTTACAACTACCTAAATTTTATGTACAAAGGTGGAAGGTGAAATCTGGCGCTCTAAGGCCACCACACTCCCTGGGGTCTAATTCTGACAAAATATTCTTTGACTTACCACTCAATATTTAAACGGTCTGGTGGCCTTCTAGCACGCTGAGGCCTTATACTTAAATTACAGTTTGATTCGCTAGAGTCTCTATGTGTAGGTATACTAGGCCTTTCCCTATTTGCATAATTATTTGATATATTCATACTATTAGCTAAACTAAAGCCAAAGTCGTTATTTTTTCTATTCCGCACTCTCGGATTTGATTAATATGGCGCTTCCATATTAGGGGTGTACCGATGACATTAACTAAATACGTATACGTACCAATTTTTTTGTGACTCTGCACTTGCTCCAAACTATGTGATTTGGTTTACGATAGTCCTTACAAATGACTAATTGTCCGACAGTAAGTCGTATTTTCCTTCTTCCCCCTCTGTTTCTAATTTGGCGCCTTTGAGCATTTTCTACATTTGAAATTACTAAATCCCTATTATTTTCGACGTTATTTTCACTCAGAGGACTAATTAAATTAAACCTGGTCCTGACAGAGCGACCTAATAATAATTTAGCCGGGCTTTCACCAGTTGAACAGTGCGCTGTGGTTCTATAATCAAACAAAAACTCCTGCAATTTAGTAGGCAAATCTTTGTCTCCCACAATTTTCTTTAGAAAATTCTTAACAGTTTTAACTGTATTTTCAGCGCATCCGTTTGTACTAGGATTAAAAGGGGCTATAGTTTTGTGTTCAATACCAAATTTGGCCAAAAAATTTTTAAACTCATTTGAAGAAAATGGAGATCCATTATCTGACACTATACACGTAGGTAAACCAAACTGCGCAAAAACAGTAAAAAGCTTATCTATGGTGGTGGAAGATGCGGTACTCGGTACTAGATACACCTCTATCCATTTAGAATATGCATCCGTAACACATAAATACGTTTTGTTATTAAAAGGGCCTAAAAAGTCTAAATGTAATCTATCCCACGGGTTTTCAGGAAACTTCCATGGAATTAGTGGACATGATTCGGGACTAGCTTGATATTTTAAGCACGATTCACATGATTTACACAATTGCTCTATATCTTTATTAAGTGATGGCCACCAAACATAGCTACGCGCAAGTGACTTGGTTTTAACAATTCCCATATGCGCCTTATGCAGTTCTTTTAGTAAAAACGGTTGCATTAAAGAGGAATAATGACTCTATCTCCCTACATTAAAACATTGTTTTCTATTGTTAATTTGTCTTTGTGCATAAAATATGTTTTAAATTTTTCTTCAATTTTGGAAGGCCATCCGTGTAAAACAAAATTAAAAATATGCTTTAAAATTTTATCGTTCGCCGTTTCCTTTTGTAAACTAGCAATATCTAACTTATGTTCTTGTTTTTCAATAAAATTTAAATATGTAAAGTCTTTTTCTAAATAAAAAGAATTTGATTCCGGCTGTTTTGCAGCTATTGGCAAGCGGGAAAAAAAATCTGAAACATTTTTTTCTGATTTAACATATTCAATATCGTAGACGTAGCCAGATAATAGCCAAGCATAACGCTGTAACCTGTTTGCAGCCATTTGCGGAATACCCTTTTTGTTTCCAAAAATAGCCAATAGTGGCTTACTATCTGTTACTAACGTAAATCTGCGGCCGAAAAGGTACTGGTGAAAACGCGTAACTCCAAAAACTAAACTAACCGCTTCCTTGTCAATTTGACTATACTTTTTTCTGTATCACTTAGAGTTCTGGAGGCAAAACAAATTGGCTTTTCTATACCGTTTGTAAATACGTGTGACAACACTGCTCCGACGCCGTACGGTGAAGCATCACACGCTAATTTTAATTTTAATTCAGGGTTGTAATGTACTAAAATATCGGGAGAAGCTATTAACTGTTTAAGATTTTTAAAGCTTTCTTCACAATCTTTCGACCAATTCCATACAGTGTCATTTTTTAAAAGCGCATATAACGGATACGCCAGTGTTGCCATGTTTGGGATAAATTTACGATAATAATTAATTAAGCCTAAAAATGATTGTAGTTGAGTTTTATCTTGTGGAGAAGGTGCATCTAAAATAGCATTTACTTTTTCTGGCGATTTTTTAAGACCATCTTTATTTAATATATATCCTAAATATGAGACGGATTCCTGAAAAAATACACATTTACTTTTTTTATTTTTAAGCCACATGTTTTTAATCTTAAAAATACCTCATTCAATCGCGACGCGTGTTCGTCCAAATGTTTTCCCGTAATTAACACATCGTCCTGAAAACAAACCACCCCCGATATGCCTTGTAAGACTCTTTCTATTATTCTTTGAAAGGCTGACGGCCCAATAGATATTCCAAAAGGTAAGCGATTGTAATAAAACAACCCTTTGTGAGTACTTATGGTTGTAAGCATTTAAGAATTTTCGGTAAGTAAAACTTGTTGGTACGCGTGCGATAAATCAACTTTTGAAAAGGTTTGCCTCCCCTGAAGTTGTGTAAACAAATCTTCAATGCGGGGAATCGGAAATCTGTCCACTTCGATTGCCTGATTTATTGTTATTTTATAATCACCACATAAACGCACGGTGCCATTACCCTTTAACACAGGTACAATCGGTGTACCCCAATTGCTGTAATCAACAGGAACTAAAATGTTTAATTTAACTAGTCTCTCCAATTCTTGTTCGATTTTATCTTTAAGCGCGTATGGAAGCGCCCGTGGTTTAAAAAATTTCGGTTGCGTACTTGGCTTAAGTTTAATTTCAATTTTTCCTTTACTAAAAGTACCTATACCATCTGAAAATACATCTTTATACTTTATTTCTAACTTTTTATAATTTCTTTTTCAGTGGTAACATATTTAATTTCTTGTATACCTAAATTAAATTTATACATAAAATCTCGACCCAAAAGTGGAGGACCCCCATTGTTTACAACAAATACATCAACAGGGCATGTTTTATTGTTATAGGTAAAGTTAAGGGAGACTGTCCCTGCGGGATCTATTTTTTCTCCTGAATAACTGATTAACTTTGTTTATGCAGAACGAAGTGGAAGATGTGAAAAATATTTATTATAAAAATATTTTGATATGGCTGTGACAGCACTACCACTATCTAATTCCATATCTAAAATTCTACCTTCTAAATTAACCTTCAGTTTAATAGGTAAATCTTGATTTACGGTCTCTAAGTTAAACATATGCAAAAAATTATCGCCATTGTCGTTGTTATCTCTAAAATTTTCATGTTCAAATTCCATAAAATAGGACCTTTTCTTATTCGCGTAGCGAGAGTTTTTGCATACGTTCGATAAATGACCCTTTTCTTGACAAATATTGCATGTATAATTACGATACCGACATATTTCAGCGGGGTGTCCTGGCTTTCCGCAAACCTGACAAATTGTTCTGTTTCTGCTCCCTTCCATGTCTCTACGTGGAGGTCGACTCGTACTGGCCTCTGAAAAACTGCTCCTACTGCTCGGCCCACTTTGACTACTATTGCTAAAACACTGTGACGATTCACCACCGCGCACTTTCCACTTTTGGTTTTCACTTGTACTAACACGATAAATTTGTGGCTCAGTTTTAATTTCTACGTCATTTAGGGTACTGCCGTAACAAGTCTTTGCAGCCTCCATGCCTTGGGCTATTTCTACCGCTTTGGAAAATGTAAGTGTCTTAGCATCTTCCTGAAGCAGTTTTCCGAAAATTCTGCCCTTCTTCATGCCAAATACAAATCTATCTCTAATGGCTTTGTTAAGAAATGTGCCAAATTGACAATTTGCAGATAGATGACGGACTCGGACAGCCCAATTATTTACTGTCTCTTCTGGGTACTGTTCAGCACTGTAAAATACCATTCTTTCTCCCCATATGCTAGTTTTCAAACCAAAATGCTGGTCTAATTTACTGATTATTTCACTATACAACACTTTTTCGGGATCTTCTGGCACTAATAAATCACTAAGAATGCTGTACGCATTTTCACTAAAGTTATTTAGCAATATGGCTCGCTTTATATCATCATCAGTGATTTTATTTATAATGAAAAATTGAATTAACTGTTTCTTGTATACGTCCCATTTATTAACGTTTGGGTCGAATTCACGCACAGTACCCATCGGTGGCGCGAAAACACCCGTAGCACTCGTACCTGTAACGGCCGTTTGAACCGCGTCATTTTTGCCCATGTTTAATTGTTTTTAAATTCACTAAAATAGTATGTAAACTTGCTTATTTAACCGTTTAATCCTCGTCGCCAATGTAGTGTTTGTGTAATATCTGGATTACTCAATAAAAGTCTATTTTTTCCAGCACAAAACCCGTTTATTTTACATACTAATATAGATAACAACGAACGTATTTTATGTCATTTTGACACTGAAATATATTTACAACTACCTAAATTTTATGTACAAAGGTGGAAGGTGAAATCTGGCGCTCTAAGGCCACCACACTAACTTTATTAGTTTTGGAAATATGGCCATCCAATTCTACCACACCTTTTAATTCGCCTGACAGGTACTTGTGCTCACCAAAATGCCTGTCAATTTTTTTCAAAACTTGCTATGAGTAGACTATGCGATACTTTAACGAGACAGACGCCGCCGACGCCTGACGTCACGACGCCTGACGTCAGGAATCTTGGGCGACGCCTATTTTAGGGAGCTGCGCATGCGTCAAGGAATATTGCGCAACGCATTATTTAGGGCGTGGTCAATCTGTCAAACGTCATCTGTCAAATGTCAAATGTCACCTGTCACCTGTCATATGTCAAAAATCACGTGACTTAGAAAAAGGCCGCAAAACACAATTTTATGGCCATCCCAACCCCTAACATAAAATTAGAATTTTTAATGCCCTAAGTGGTAGATGGGGGTAGTTTTTATAGATAGGGGTAGCACCAGACGTCATCACCTAACCATATTCAGAACGACCCATAAATTAATTAAAAAGTCTCGCCGGAGCTGGGAGTCGAACCCATGACATCTGACCACCTGTGTGAGAATCCAACGCCATATACCACTAGGCCATTGAGGGATCTGATAATTAAAACGCTAAACGAGGTATAATTGGGACCAGGGCATTAGCATATAACAATGAACCAATGCACAGTTGCCAGACCTAACGCTGAATTTAATTGAACACCTGCTGATAATGGCATAATTCAAACCGAAGCGGCAACGCTGCATACATAATTTTGCATAGTCAGATATCAAAGCGTCAAGGGCCTTAACAGTTTTTAACGTATATCTTGGCTTCTAGTGGTTTGATTTTAGTCATTCTTTTTTAAACAATTAAGTATTTTTAATAAATATAACACTAATTTTTAAATAAATATGTTATTTGAGAGTAAATAGGGCCTTAACAGTTTTTAACGTATATTTCGGTTTCTAGTAGACCGATTTTAGTTGTTCTTTTTGCTAATAATTTAATTTTTATAAATCTACAAATATTAGTACTAAAATTTTTAATAATTATGTTATTTGAGTGTAAATAGGGCCTTAACAGTTTTTAACGTATATCTTGGCTTCTAGTGGTTTGATTTTAGTCATTCTTTTTTAAACAATTATTTTTAATAAATATAACACTAATTTTTAAATAAATATGTTATTTGAGAGTAAATAGGGCCTTAACAGTTTTTAACGTATATTTTGGTTTCTAGTAGACCGATTTTAGTTGTTCTTTTTGCTAATAATTTAATTTTTATAAATCTACAAATATTAATACTAAAATTTTTAATAATTATGTTATTTGAGTGTAAATAGGGCCTTAACAGTTTTTAACGTATATCTTGGCTTCTAGTGGTTTGATTTTAGTCATTCTTTTTTAAACAATTTATTTTTAATAAATATATTAACCTAATTTTTAAATAAATATGTTATTTGAGAGTAAATAGGGCCTTAACAGTTTTTGACGTATATCTTGGCTTCTAGTGGTTTGATTTTAGTCATTCTTTTTTAAACAATTATTTTTAATAAATATATAGTAACACTAATTTTTTAAATAAATATGTTATTTGAGAGTAAATAGGGCCTAAATAGATAACCTCAAAGTTCTTACACAGCCGTTGTTATGATTGACAGACAAGTTATTAAAAAAATCAACAAATTCGAGGAAACATATTTCAATATAATTTGTAAGAGTATCAGCCCTAATTTTTAAATAATTAGCCGAGCGCTAAAAGAAGAGTATACGAATGTCAGAATTAAAAAATAAATATTTTGGTTTCAGTACATACGATATTTACGATTTTTGTTTAAAAGCGAGATTAGGGCCTAAGAAACATATTTAAATATAATTTGTAAGGGTATCAACCCTTATTTCGAAAATATTAGCCAAGCGCTAAATTTACGTGAGTCAAATTTAAAAATTAAATATTTCGGTCTAGGGTAAGAACGCGAGGCGGGTTCATCTGTCATTCGAAAAATCTGACGTCATATTTAGGAATCTTGCGCAACGCATTATTTAGGGCGTGGTCGCCTGTCATCTGTCAAATATCACGTGACTTAGAAAATGACTGTTCGAAAAGAAGAAGAAGAATCACAACATAACCCTACTTTTAAAGAAGAGGGGCGCTAGCAACATTTGGCGTTAGTTGCCTTTGGCATTAGGAACTTCCAACGCTTAGGGCTCCGGGCCCTACGATAACGCCCCCGCCTAAGCCCTGGGGCCCCACACATAGAAAAACAGTGCCGTATTTTAGAAAAACGGTGCCGTATTTAAGAAAACGGTGCCGTATTTTAGAAAAACAGTGCCGTTTTTAGAAAAACGGTGCCGTATTTTAGAAAAACAGTGCCGTATTTTAGAAAACGGTGCCGTATTTTAAAAAACGGTGCCGTATTTTAGAAAAACAGTGCCGTATTTTAGAAAACGGTGCCGTATTTTAGAAAAACAGTACCGTATTTAAGAAAACGGTGCCGTATTTTAGAAAAACGGTGCCGTATTTAAGAAAACAGTGCCGTATTTTAGAAAACGGTGCCGTATTTTAGAAAAACAGTGCCGTATTTTAGAAAACGCTACCGTATTTAAGAAAACGGTGCCGTATTTTAGAAAAACGGTGCCGTATTTAAGAAAACGGTGCCGTATTTTAGAAAACGGTGCCGTATTTAGAAAAACGGTGCCGTATTTAGAAAAACAGTGCCGTATTTTAGAAAAACAGTGCCGTATTTTAGAAAACAGTGCCGTATTTTAGAAAACGGGGACGTATTTTAAAAATTATATATTAAATATATAAAGGGTTATCTTAAAACAAAAACAGCTACATATGAAACATAAAGATACATATTGTACTTAATAAAAATAATATACAGAGTACATACGTAACATGTTTATCGAGTGTAATTACTATTTACCAAAAATTTTAAGATTATAGTGATTACAAAGCGACATTGTAACAAACTTAGTCTTAAACTAAAAGTATTTTCTAATGATTGGACACTTTCCTTCTACGGAAACCAGGAACTTGAAGCAACATATACGGGTAAAGATCTTCATAGTCTATACCTCTAAAGGATAAATAATTCTTTAGTTTAGAACCTTTTAAGGATTTTAAGCCGTTGAAAAGAGCTGATCAGTAAATAACATAAATTTTATTTAAAAACGCAAAATTACTGGTTTTTAAATAAAATCACTCTTTATACCGTCTTTTAAATAATTATACTGTAATACACTGTTTATTAATAAAATAACTGCGATATAATTTAAAAGACGGCAAAATTACTGCTTTTTAAATAAAATCACTGTTATTTGCCGTCTTTTAAATTATATTGCTGTTATTTTATTAATAAACAGTGTATTACAGTATAATTATTTAAAAGACGGCAAAATTACTGCTTTTTAAATAAAATCACTGTTATTTGCCGTCTTTTAAATTATATTGCTGTTATTTTATTAATAAACAGTGTATTACAGTATAATTATTTAAAAGACGGCAAAATTACTGCTTTTTAAATAAGAACACTGTTATTTGCCGTCTTTTAAATAACTATACTGTAATACGTGTGGGGCCCCAGGGCTTAGGCGGGGGCGTTATCGTAGGGCCCGGAGCCCTAAGCGTTGGAAGTTCCTAATGCCAAAGGCAACTAACGCCAAATGTTGCTAGCGCCCCTCTTCTTTAAAAGTAGGGTTATGTTGTGATTCTTCTTCTTCTTTTCGAACAGTCATTTTCTAAGTCACGTGATATTTGACAGATGACAGGCGACCACGCCCTAAATAATGCGTTGCGCAAGATTCCTAAATATGACGTCAGATTTTTCGAATGACAGATGAACCCGCCTCGCGTTCTTACCCTAGACCGAAATATTTAATTTTTAAATTTGACTCACGTAAATTTAGCGCTTGGCTAATATTTTCGAAATAAGGGTTGATACCCTTACAAATTATATTTAAATATGTTTCTTAGGCCCTAATCTCGCTTTTAAACAAAAATCGTAAATATCGTATGTACTGAAACCAAAATATTTATTTTTTAATTCTGACATTCGTATACTCTTCTTTTAGCGCTCGGCTAATTATTTAAAAATTAGGGCTGATACTCTTACAAATTATATTGAAATATGTTTCCTCGAATTTGTTGATTTTTTAATAACTTGTCTGTCAATCATAACAACGGCTGTGTAAGAACTTTGAGGTTATCTATTTAGGCCCTATTTACTCTCAAATAACATATTTATTTAAAAATTAGTGTTACTATATATTTATTAAAAATAATTGTTTAAAAAAGAATGACTAAAATCAAACCACTAGAAGCCAAGATATACGTCAAAAACTGTTAAGGCCCTATTTACTCTCAAATAACATATTTATTTAAAAATTAGGTTAATATATTTATTAAAAATAAATTGTTTAAAAAAAGAATGACTAAAATCAAACCACTAGAAGCCAAGATATACGTTAAAAACTGTTAAGGCCCTATTTACACTCAAATAACATAATTATTAAAAATTTTAGTATTAATATTTGTAGATTTATAAAAATTAAATTATTAGCAAAAAGAACAACTAAAATCGGTCTACTAGAAACCAAAATATACGTTAAAAACTGTTAAGGCCCTATTTACTCTCAAATAACATATTTATTTAAAAATTAGTGTTAATATATTTATTAAAAATAATTGTTTAAAAAAGAATGACTAAAATCAAACCACTAGAAGCCAAGATATACGTTAAAAACTGTTAAGGCCCTATTTACACTCAAATAACATAATTATTAAAAATTTTAGTATTAATATTTGTAGATTTATAAAAATTAAATTATTAGCAAAAAGAACAACTAAAATCGGTCTACTAGAAACCGAAATATACGTTAAAAACTGTTAAGGCCCTATTTACTCTCAAATAACATATTTATTTAAAAAATTAGTGTTAATATATTTATTAAAAATAATTGTTTAAAAAAGAATGACTAAAATCAAACCACTAGAAGCCAAGATATACGTTAAAAACTGTTAAGGCCCTGACCTTTGATATCTGACTATGCAAATTATGTATGCAGCGTTGCCGCTTCGGTCTGAATTATGCGATTATCAGCAGGTGTTCAACTAAATTCAGCGTTAGGTCTGGCAACTGTGCATTGGTTCATTGTTATATGCTAATGCCCTGGTCCCAATTATACCTCGTTTAGCGTTTTAATTATCAGATCCTCCAATGGCCTAGTGGTATATGGCGTTGGATTCTCACACAGGTGGTCAGGTGTCATGGGTTCGACTCCCAGCTCCGGCGAGACTTTTTAATTAATTTATAGGTCGTTCTGAATATGGTTAGGTGATGACGTCTGGTGCTACCCCTATCTATAAAAACTACCCCCATCTACCACTTAGGGCATTAAAAATTCTAATTTTGTGTTAGGGGTTGGGATGGCCATAAAATTGTGTTTTGCGGCCATTTTCTAAGTCACGTGATTTTTGACATATGACAGGTGACAGGTGACATTTGACATTTGACAGATGACGTTTGACAGATTGACCACGCCCTAAATAATGCGTTGCGCAATATTTCTTGACGCATGCGCAGCTCCCTAAAATAGGCGTCGCCCAAGATTCCTGACGTCAGGCGTCGTGACGTCAGGCGTCGGCGGCGTCTGTCTCGTTAAAGTATCCGCATAGTCTACTGCTATGAATAACCCACATCCCAGAAAAATTAAAAAAAAAATTAGGCTTACAAGTTCAAGTTTTTTAATTAATATTTTTAAAACTTTCAAAAATATACAGGGTGATGATGTGCAGGGCTAATGCTTGCAAGGTGATACTTGTCGTACTTAGCATGCTATGTCTCATCACTAAAAGTTTTTAGCCTTACAGGCCCAACGTTACTTGAAGGGCTGAGTAGCTCTTCTACTATACTAAACAATTTATGATAATAAGGTTGGTTTTTAGTAATAATACAGTATACTATGAGATGTAATTTTATTTTTAAGCGAATAAAATTCAATTGGGGTTTATAGTGATTATATTATATTATTGCTAAGACAAGGAATAGGTTAGTACTTAATTTTTTATAATTAAACATTATTTGTCCCTGAAATTATATGTTTATATCTTCCTAACTAAAACATTTTTCAAACGTTTGTTTTCATTTTCGGTCATTGTGTGTCTTTGACAGTAATTTTCCTGGTTTCTGCGTATAGCTTAAGAATCACTCTGTATTCTAAAAACATAAAAGAACTTTGCATTTTTTATTTGATTTTTAAAAACTAAAAACTTTACCATATGTCTACCATAAATTTTAGCAGTAAAACACGTAACCGTGATGTTTAAATGCGAGCTTAAAGTAAGCTTTTACAAACTAAGTTTATTGATCATATTTGCCCGATCAAAAGTACACCATCCATCATAAACTTTATGTCATAAATATCTTTTTAATAAAAAAAAAAACCATGAACAATTACCTTCAGTTTTTTTATGAAAATAAGGTCCGTCGGCATGATCTACTAATAAAAATAGCCCCTTAAGAAAGATTATAGCTTGCAATAAAACGATTAATGGTAGTCGAGAGGGCAGGTTCGTATTGTAAAAGTAATAAATACTTTTTGCCAAACAATATTAAATATGGTTTAATGCGATTTTTTATGTTATTTAAAAAATATTTATATTTTAATAAATGTTACATCTTTAATGATGTTGCATATTTTATATAATTATCTATTAGTGACATTAAAGTTTTTATGCAGCACGCTAAAGTTCAAAAAACGGTCAAACGTAAAACATATACCTAATACTATTGTTTATAATGTTTTTCGTATTATTCAGAACTATATATTTTTTTATCTAATTAAAATTATTGTGGGGTATAGTAAAGCATTTTTTTGGTAAAAGTTGATAGTGCCTGTTTTTTTTTATCAAAAATAGGCATTTTTAGTTTGCTTGGCATATCTGACTATCAGAACTAACATAGTTAGGAGTAACTGGAACTAAAAACCTAAATTATCTTTCTGAAACAGTCCTCCAGATAAAACAGCAAGATTGTAAAATAACATTTACGACATAAGAGGGTGTGGGTCTTTATTAATATTATTTTTATCACCTAATAAATAACTACAATAAACAAAATGTACTAAGGTTATTTTGCTTGCTGGAAAAAATAAAATGGTGTATAAAATAAAATGTCATCAAAGTTTTATATCCTATGGTCGGTTTACGCCCCAAGTATTCCATTAATAGAAGTGCAACATAATATGCACAAAAATATCTTACTACATTTTTGTTCATATTTAAAAATTAATAATTAAAAGAGGACAGATTCGTCATCACTCGCGCTATCACTACTATTAAAGTTAGTATCTATAGTAAGAGGGGCTACACTAGGAAGTTTCTATTTATTTTCTACATTTAAAACATGCCGCACACATTTTTTCCAGTAGCACTCTACTACACTTTCACTTTCCTGTAAAAGGTTTATAACTGACTCTGAGAGTGTTGGAGTGATATTGAGTTTTTTACATAATCTTTTTCTAATGACCATATTGTGAACACCTAGTATAAAAAGGTATACATTTTAGGAATTTTAAAAATATACATTTTTGGGAAATTTAAATTTTAATTAGTTTACTTAACATTGGGAAATTTGTTACATAAAAATATACGTGAGGTGTCAAGGTCTTAAAAGTATAAATTAAACAATTTTCTAGGTTACTTTTATAATAATAAAATAAAAACATTAAACAAACTGGGTAGCGTAGAAATGCAAAACAAACACGGGAAAATTTGATATTTAAAGAAGAGAGAAAGAAATTAAAAGGGATTGTTTATCAGAGAAGAAGTAGTTAGTAAAGTCAAGCATAAAGTTAAAGTTTTAGTTAAGCCCCGTACGGGCTATCCCTAGGGATATGCCCGTACTAAATTTATTTAGTCAAATAAGTTAAGTTGGGTTTTAAAAAATGCAAAGTTAGTTTTGATGGTCCACCGGTCTCATTGTCCCAAGAAGATAGTTCCATATGGTACATTTGCCCAAGTGACGTCAAGTGGCCTATGTATTTCAAAATCTTAACGTCACATATGGTGGAGGCGCCCCCGTTCCCAGTGACCTTTGTGAAACGTCGGTTATGGTAAGCTGTGCCCGCCCCAGTTCCAGTGCCCTTTGTGAAGCGATAGGAAAAGTCGCTCATGGTACGCCCTTCCTACCCCTCAGTGTATTTGTGGAAGAAAATGCCATATATATGGTAAAGGCGTCCCGTTCCCCGAAGAAGAAATGTGTGTGAAATGACGAAGATGGGGAAAAAATATGTTGCGTAGCGTAGCTGCAAGGAGGTAGCAGCGTAGCTACAAGAAAAGGAAGATAAGGTATATCTTCAGTTTTGAAATATGGCTAAATGGTGTTAGCCAGAGTTGTTGAAGAAGAATATGAAATATTTATTTGCGTCGAAGTTGTATGTTACGTCGTGAAGACGGAGTTCAGAAGCAGCATGAGGCTGCATTAGCACTGGAAGCCGCAGCTCTAGTATGGGGAAGAGCTCTGCAGTTATGGTCTTGAATTGTGGGGTACAAGACTATCTAGCGGCCCTGAGGAAGCTCAGGATATGGGGAAATTGGCATGAAGTTGCAGTAACCTGATGTGGAAGAAGAAAATGGGAGTGAAAGGCGGACAATGGTATGTGGAGAAGAAGTACGGGACAATTGGCCAATGGAACGCACCTTCAAGGACATGGACAGGGAGGCAAGGTGGATTGGTACAGTTCGACAAAGGAAGGACAATCTAAAACAGTATGTTATTTGTAATCGAGTGTTGTGTGATGTCTTTAGGTAAATCTGTGATATTTTTTTAATTAATTGTATTTTTTTTGGTCTTTACTTACTAGAAAAAAAATATAATTTTAATAAAAATTATGATTTAATATGCAGAGAAAAGTATCCTAAAAGTAAAATTTGATAATAACTCTTTTTTAACCCACCGTATATGTAATATTAAGTTATGAAAGGGTCATTGTTTTGATGATATACAATATACGGAAAAAGGTCAAGACCATTTCTAATAATGCAGAGCTAGCTAGTATCAAATAAACATTTTTTATTTACCAAGTCAGATGTTTTGGTATAGTACATAAAATATGTTGTAAAGTTAATGAGTAATAACACTATGTATTTAATAGGATTATATAGGAGGTATAGAATTTAGGCTACTTTTCTCTAAAAAATAATCTTAACCGTTACAACTACATTTAAATAAAACTACTTAAAAAAAATAAATCTTAAATTTAGAAATTATTCTGTTAACAATAGAAAAAAATTAACTTTTTTATTATCTATGACAAATCTTTTAATTTTTTAAAAAAAGTCGAGGCTTTAAATTCATCAAAACAATTGTTTTTTGGATTAAAGGCTATTTGAACATTTTTTTGTTTTCAAATTTTAGATGAAACTTTTTTGATGTTTTTAAAACGTTAGAAAGTTAAGATTATTTACATAAATTTAAATAATAGGTAAAATATTGTTAGATGTTTGAATTTTTGTAAGCTATATGGAACTATCGTTTTTGGTAATATTGCTAATTTTTTTAAAGCGTTCAAAGTAAATTTGGCTCATTTCTAATAGCGTTGTGGGTCCAACGCTTTCAGGAAGGGGGCATATGTGAACACCTAGTATAAAAAGGTATACATTTTAGGAATTTTAAAAATATACATTTTTGGGAAATTTAAATTTTAATTAGTTTACTTAACATTGGGAAATTTGTTACATAAAAATATACGTGAGGTGTCAAGGTCTTAAAAGTATAAATTAAACAATTTTCTAGGTTACTTTTATAATAATAAAATAAAAACATTAAACAAACTGGGTAGCGTAGAAATGCAAAACAAACACGGGAAAATTTGATATTTAAAGAAGAGAGAAGAAAATAAAAAGGGGATTGTTTATTAGAGAAGAAGTAGTTAGTAAAGTCAAGCATAAAGTTAAAGTTTTAGTTAAGCCCCGTACGGGCTATCCCTAGGGATATGCCCGTACTAAATTTATTTAGTCAAATAAGTTAAGTTGGGTTTTAAAAAATGCAAAGTTAGTTTTGATGGTCCACCGGTCTCATTGTCCCAAGAAGATAGTTCCATATGGTACATTTGCCCAGTGACGTAAAGTGGCCCTATATGTATTAATTCTATTGGGTTAAAATACAATAATAGGGGGCAGACGCAAAACTGTGTGACCACTTTCTTTGGCCAAATTGTCAATTACATATTATTTTTTTAAATTTTTCGTATTAGGGAAAGCAATAAAGTCTTTTTTGTTTTGAAGTTTTGGGGGATATCAAGGGCACTTTTTGCCAGAAGTTAATAATATCTGCTTTTTTCCATTGCATATCAAGAATTTTCTTAAATTGTCTGGAATGGTATGGGGCGTTATCCAGGACAATAACGCTATTTGGTGGTAGGGTTTTTAAAAGTTTGTCCCTAAACCATATTTCCAAAAGGTTTGAATCCATATCCTGATGGTAATCGGTGCTGCGTTTTTGTATATTTTAGGCTAAAATTAAAAAACAATTTTTTAATAAAACCATTTTCATTACCAGCATGAGCAATAACTATTCTTTTGCCGCGAGAGCTTGGTATGTTTAAACCTGTCTTGAAAGTACCATCTGACCAGTGCGTATCATACCATTATATAATGGGTCGTCCCTGTCGGCAATAGTTTTTCACATTTTTTTATTATTCTTCTCTTAAAAACACAAGCCGTTTGGATTCCATAATGACTTACCTTTTATTAAGAATCTTTAAAGAATATTCCAAATTTTTTAAGCAATTGCCATAATGATGTTAATTTATATGGAAAATATATATGTCGCATTCGAATTTTTTGGAAAATATCTTTCACAGTTGGCGAAATGTTATTCCTATAAAATTCTTTAACTATGTTTCGTATTTTCATTTTAGTCCCAACTGTCACTTGCGGTAAAAAATTAATGTTTTAATTTTTTAAACTCTTAACGGCACAAGCAATTGTTTTTACAACATAATATTCTATAAGTATTTGTTTTCATTGCAACTACGACGAATTGCAACGTACGTCATTCAGTATTAAAAAGATCATTTATCTATAAATTAAATGTTGTTTGAAATATATTAAATGAAGTAAAGTTTCGCAGTGTTTTACATCGTTGAACTTGCTTTAAAATACTGAATTTAGAAATATTATAAAAGTGATAATTTTATTTTGGTTATCGGGATAGGGTAAAAACACTAAAAAATTATAGTTTAGAGCCCTCTAGTAAAATGATTTTAAAACGATCATGGCACTCTAGATAAACAAAAATACATTTTAAAATAAAATTCGACCAAAATGCATTTTTTAAAAATTTTATTCCGACTAAAAACGATCTGGAGAGTCCAAAAAAAATTATATATATATATATATATATATATATATATATATATATATATATATATATATATATATATATAGAGTATCCCGTTTAAAAATCGCAGAAGCAACAAAATTGAACCTAAGAACAATCACAAATATAAAGAAAAAAGGGATTAAATCTGACCAGCATTACGCTATAAATATTTCTTTTAAGGAAAAGAGCGCAAACACCAAAATCACAACACATAAAAAAAATCGGAACGTCATTTATTTTATGTATGCCAGAAAAGAATATGTAACACTAGCAACAATAAAGCAAAATTTCGGGGAAAAAATCGGATATGAGTTTTTCATCGAATCTGTATGATAAATAAAAAATATTGCTTTTAAGTGGAAAAAATAAAAAACAAAAAAATTGATGAACTTGCCAGGTATCGTTTATAAAAATAATTTTTAAAAAGTATATATCAAAAATAAAACTTTAGGTCCGGAATTTTTTACTCCAGTTTTTATTGACAAGACTTGGATTTTTAATATTTCGTAATAGCTGACACCAAGCACACGGATTCAAGAAAAAAATTATAAAGGTCAAAACATACTGTTTTTTGAACATGGAACTCTACTTATTAATTATATTAAATTAATTTTCTGGTAAAACTGGTGCCAAATAATTGAGGCTTAAGAAAAAATTAAGTTATCTTTTATTTTTCAGGGTCATCGTTATATTGTGGTCCACGCCGCGCTGGAACCAAAGATGGCTCTATTAGGGGCGCAAATTTAATATTTAAAATTGTTTGTTTTACTTTTGTTGTAAGTTACAAGACAACTAAAATATCATAAAAACTAAAATGTCAAAAACTAAAAGGGCCATGAAAGTTTTTTTATTATCATCTTTCGTTTTATTTAAAAGTAGTAACAGTTCGCAAAAATCGCAAGTCTATATCTATAATAATAACAAAGATATCCTGCAATTGTAACGAAATCCGGACATCCCGTACATAGGCGATTGGGAAATGAATCTCTTTGCTTGTCCTTGACCCAAAGCGTTATTTTAATCTTTCTCTTTTTTCTCGGTTCCCTTTCTCTAAGTTTTGGTTAGTTTAGGTTTTATCAGTAAAATGGAGTCTATGCACCTACATTGGCTAGTTGTTCATTCTCATCCACTCGTTCAATGCTTTAGCATCCACATCAGGGTTACACTGTTGTTGGCAGCCGGTCTATAATGTGATTGTTGGGATTTCCAGGCAAGCCTTGGATTAAAAGAGCATAAAGCTAATGCCTTTAAGGATGCCTGGCTGTCCGACAGGATGTAGATAGTTGCTCTTCGTAGGCCATTTATGGCGTATTCGGTTGCGCAAATATCTATAGCAGAATTTTTAACTTGAAATATGAGAGATGTTTCTAGGTAATTTGCTGTTCTGCGTAATTTTCTACATCCTGCCCCTACTTTTTTCTCCATCTTGGATCTGTCTGAACACCAGACCCGCCACGTTTTAGTTGTGATTTATTTTACCTTTTAGTTGAAAGGCTTTAGCAAAATTAATCTGAGGGGGTCCACTTATAAGAAAATCTACATTTTCTAGTGTGTTCATGATAACAAACAAAGTAAACTTTCGGGTTTTATACCAAACTGTCCAAATCTTTTAGTATAGAAAAACAAAAACATTTTTTTGGCAATTAAAAATTTTGGCATATTATTATCTTTTTTTTTTTACTTAAAGAAGCAAAATTTTTAGCAACGAAAAATACGTCTATTAAGGCTTTTTTTAAGGTTTATACTTGCTATAAATATCAAAATATTTTTTAAGATTTAGGTTACTTAATAAAGTGTGTGTATTATAAATTTTCTTTAACCATTATGAGCCCTCGAACAATATACGCTTAGTAATATTTACCAATATGTCATGGGTTAATGTTATTAAAGTCGTATTTTAATAACTAATAAAAATAGATTGTTACCAATTCCCAATAATGAAAATAACTTTATTATTTAAATTGAACAAGTTATTTATACATATGGTTCACAGAATAATAAATTACATTTAACTGGTACATCTATATCTCATATTTATTTTGACAGTTAGGACTTAAAAGTAATTACTTATAAATATAAACAAATACTTTGCTTTATTGGCTTTCAATAAAATAAGTTAAATGGTATTGGATTGATCTAAATCAATTTATATCTATATTGTTGGCTACATTATTAAAAACAATTTCTATTATTAGACAAATTAAACGTTAAAAGATAACAAACTTGTCTCATATTAAAATTAAAAGCGACGTTTGGTTACCGATAAAATATTGTTTTTGTCAAAAATAATAATATGTGAATAAGAGTATTGCCATTGGCTTTTAAAATAAAAGATATGAATATTTAACAAATTTTCCTTAAATTTTTGAGGCAGTCTGTATAATGTCATATTTTGTTTAAATCTTTATAACAGTAAAGAAAGAGGGGTAATATGAAACCCCTATTTGTTTTTTTAAGATAAATTTTATATATTATAGTTATTATTATTATTATTATATGTTATAAAATCACGTGCTACTCAAATAAAATTATATAATAAAAGGTTAAAAGATATCTTCCATTTCTTGAGAAAAAGTCAAAAGTGGCAGTTAAAGAAATTATGGTGATAATATGGAATCGAGAAAAAAAAACACATAATTAAAAAGACAATATTATTTATTAGTGGGAACAAAAATATTTACATCTTGAACATTTCTGGCAAGCCCACAGTAGATATTTTTCACACTTATCCCACCCTTTTCCTGGTTGTCCTTCAGAGTACTTCAGGTGGCTAAATATACGAAAGGCAACATTATTCTGACTTGGTTTTAAAAAATGCATTAATTTCAACTGAAGAAAGGGACGAAATAATATTTAGTTTATTATTGTTAGTTAGTGCATCTACCAATGTATAATATTTGGTACTAAATACTTATTTTATTATAATCATATAGTCCGGTCAATTTAGACCAAACACTAGGAATCAAGTTATAAAAGCTCGCAACTGGCTAAACATTTAAAGGATTATTTAAAATACTATTAAAATAAAATGTTAAAGGTCCTCATTGACCTGAGGAAAAAAATTATTCGTTTGAGTCAAAAGTCACAAAAACAGTTTTTTTGGCAAAACCGTAGGTTTTATCATAAAATTAGCCCCTACAAAAATTATAGACGAAGTAATTATCTACCAAAATATATTAATGTTTCTTTTATATAAAATAGTTGTAATAGTCATAATGTATAACTATACCACCTACCACCAACACCGAAGCTGTAAATATTATAAATATGAAAGGGTTGGGTAAAAAAAAATCACTAAAACAAAGTGCTTAGATAAATTGCAATAGGCATGTATTGTTAGAAATAACTTTAATAAAAACCAAGTGCTTTTGCGGATCTTTTATCCTCCTAACTCAGCGGCAAGTTAAAGGGTGACTTGGCAAGCCATTACATAACTATCAATTTCAAAAGCCTTTAATATGAGTTGGGATTGGGTTCCTTAAAAAAAAACTTCTTTAGTGGACTGTATTGATATTTTCAAAAATAATAAATACAGAGTGGTCAAAAATAATTGTTAAAAATTATAACACAAAAACACTACAAGTTATTTTTTTAAGGAAAAACCCCTCGTTTTTATTAACTTATTCTATTAGGCATTGAAAATAGGGGTAAGTTTGTATAAGGATGCATATTCCAAACATTTATAGTTTTTGAAATAATAACAATTTAATATTTATGTATTTTAACAATTCATTTAAGTACGGGTAGCTACGGGGTAGTTGGCTGTGACGCCGCATTTTGTTGTCAAGGCCAATTTAAGCAAAACTAAGCCGTACTTAAAAGCATTGTTAGAATAGATAAATATTAAATTCTTAATAATTCAAAAACTATATTTTTTGGATTAGACAGCCTTATACAAACTAATCCCTATTTTTGATGCTTAATACGATAAGGTAAAAAAGATAGAAGGTTCCCATTTCAAAAATTGACTTTTAAGGTTTTTGTCGTAATAGTTTTCAACAAATATTTTTGGCCAATCTGTATTTATTAATTGTGAAAATATCAAACAGTCTACTAAAGTAGTTCTTTCTCTACGAGAAACCTAACCCCAACTCTTATTAAGGCTTTGGTTTAGAAGAAATTGATGTTTATGTAATGGCTTGCAAACGTCATTTTTGACATAAAATTTAAAATAACTCAAAAACGGTTGGACTAAGTTATGAAACATTATACATAAATTATGTTTAGAATTTTATGCAGATTTTAAAAAATAAATAATATGTAGGGTGTTCCATTTAAAATCGGTAAAATTCGGTATAACCAAAAGTGGTAGATCTGCCAACATATTTTAGTTGTATGTCCCCTACTGACTTTATAATGTTATCAAATTTTAAAAATTTTCCAATGCGTACTTTTCGAGAAATCGATCGGAGCTGTCCTGGTTCGACACCCTGTATACAACAGACGAGTTGCTATTATTAGTACCATTGCAATTACAAAGTGTGTAAATGTGAAAAAAGGTTTTGTCAGGGCAGCAGACGAGTGAAAATTGCTTTTAATTTGAATCTCGTACTGTAAATAAACCAATATTTGAATCTAGCCTTAGCTTTGGTAAAGATAGGCAATAAACATGTTGTTTACAATTCAATGCCATTTTTAATGTTTTATTCCTTGAAAGCAAGGATGGTGATAAAGAGATATCAACTATTTAATTAACAGGTAGCAGGTGAAGGTTTAAACGTGGTTTAAAATGGTTTAAAAGATGTTAATGCAACAGCAGGAATTTCTGATAGAGTAACAATTAGAGTAGTTGTTAAAATTTATATTTTTTTACGACGCCTTCTTAAGTGCTTTCTTTTGATGAAAAAACACTGGATTTTCTTTTCGATGAAAAACAACACCTGCCTCTAGACGATCTAAGTTAATTTTTAGGTGTAATATATTTTTCCCCCGAAAGTATTTTAATAAATATAAATTAATATCTTTTTTGACATTTAAAAAAGTTAAAAATGAAATATCTTTGGTGTAATCATTTTTAGTGATAATTTTTTTAGGTTTTAAATAACACTGTATTTTTTATAAAGGAATCTCAAAAAAGATGTTTATGCCCAAAAATTAACTTAGATTGTCTAGAAATATGTCTTGTGTTGTTTTAAATTGTTATTTTATTAAAAGAAAGCTCTTTAGGGGGCGTTGAAAAAATTAAATTTTTAACTACCACCCTAGAAACAATATGTTACCGACACAAATTATTACAAGAGGGTAGTATATATGTTAAGCGACACTAAAATGGTTTTTAAGTATTACCCTTGTGGATTATCGTGTTATTACATAAGCCCTTTAATTACCTTTTACCTTTCCTTTTAATTATTAAAAATGGGCATCCAAATTTAAAAATTAGGATAAATTTCCATTTTATCTACATCTCTAAACTACGAACACTAAGTTTCATGTCGAAGATAAAATAGACACTTTTTCCACTATATTTTAGATTTGAATTGCCATATTTTCAAAACTATACCTATTTAATGGTGATGCAATATACAAAGTGTTTTATTTAAAAATGCCAGTTTACAATAATTAACTTTCCGAAGATGGCCATATTTCCGAAACTATTAAAAGTTGAATATATCACATAAAGACTTTTTAAAAAGCTTTGATAGATATTTTGAATGGTAATATAATTTACAGGGTATTCCATTTAACAACGTAAACATTTTTTAATAAATCGAAAATCCGATGTTCAATTGTTTTTTAATTGGCAGCACGTTAATCAGCGAAAAAGAATACCACTTTACCAATTTAACCGACTTCGTATCTCCAATAATAAGGAAGTTAGCAATAGTGCGGACATCAGAATAATTACCCTGTATAGGGACTAGAAATCCTAAGACTATTAACAAAAAATTAACAATCTAGTCCAAAAAAATAAAGTATTATAAAATACCAAAATTTATTTACCCAAGTAGAAAAGCTGTCTAAGTTTGGGTTTTAAAATATTAAAGACCTAATTTATGTCAAATAAATCTAGCTAAATTTTTATATTGACGTTTCTTTTTCCGTTTGCAATTTGACGCTTCGGATTTTGAGATGGTATATCAACGGTAAACAGAAAATATAATTTGACAAATAAAAAGTTGTTGTTTTATCTTTTAATTAAAAACGTCTAACGGAAACAGAAACGGCAATCTATAAATACAGCTTAATGATTGAAGTTTTTATGTTTTTTATTAAATAACATAATTTAACAAGAATAAGTTTTAAGCTATTTTAAAATTGCAAGACTTTAATTTATAGATTTACTATACTCATTTATTTACAATCAATGACAGTAAAAAAATTACCAGAGTTTTGCAACATAATTAAAAATAAATTAATGTGCAAGTGGTAACTTTTTCGCAATTTTTCCATGTGCCATCTGGATTCTATAAAGTTGTGAACACTTTGATAGTAATACCATAACTCTACGTCTAGAGATCGAAGTTAAAGGTACTAGCGTTATACAGGGTATTTCTTAACAACGGTGCGAAACTTGAGTAGGCGATTTTTTTGTATTTTTATAAAAAAAACTTTCTATTAACCTATGTCCAAATTTCCTATATTTCTGAGATACTGGGCGTAATTTTTAAAAAAGTTAATATTAAAAAAACTCTTTTACCGATTCAGATGGTAGTTTGGTACACCTATTTAATGTAACAAAGCGCCTGTAAAGTTTTACCTAGATTAAGATTATTGGGCCCAGTGGCGTCTCAGTGGGCATCACAGCCAATATTATTGAGAAAAAAGTACGACACTGAACTTGTATAAGGTTTTAATATTTTTTTACGATTAGGCAATTAAAAATGTCACTTTTTAGTTTTCCTAAATTTCTTTGTATCTAGCTTCGTTTCCAAGAAAAAAATTAAAGCCACTTTAATTTTTTTCTAAAAAGTACACATTGACAACATAGTTAGAATAAAAAAAGCAATTTGCCTTTAAATTATACAGGGTGTCTCTAAATGGTCTGTACAAAATGCTACCACAAATTCCTTTGACTAAAATATGACGATCTAATCCAATTTACCTTGGTCGAAAAATTAATGGTTTGCAAGTTACAGGGTGGTAAAGTTTTTATTTTATTAGAGTTATTTTTAAATATTTAACTTATTATAAAACATTTTTTTACAAAATACAGTATTAAAAAGTTTTTTTGGGTGATAAATCAAAACATGCTAATGTTTTTGTTGTAAAATGTAGTAGGAGTCACCGGCAGTCCATTGCTTAGGTTTTAAGTGTTATAACTTTTTTTGCCCCGTATGCTATAATTTTAGTAATAAATTTTTATTCTTCAAAAGAGGGTGTCAAATTTTTCATTTATTTTTTGACTGAAATCCTTATGTTACTTATTATAAAAAAATAAAATTCATATGCATTCCTACGTGATTGGGTGCACTAAAAATAATTTCGACCTCCTGGTCACCTTTTAAAACGACCCAAAACCTTCACAGGAGGGTAAAATGGAACAACAAAATTACTATCCAGCAATTATTTTTTTTCAGTGCAATAATTTTTAAATTTATAGACCTTATATCACTAAATGCCAATTTTAAATATAATTGCATTTGTGTATTACTTTCGGTTTAACCGGAAATGATATAAACTTTGTTATTTTAAATAAAACATACTGTATATTTGTTAGGATTTAAATTCAACAAGTCATGATATAAAGCCTTAAATATATTTATTTTGCAAACGCCATTTTCTTCAAAACCAAAAAAGTTAGGTTATGGATATATTTGAGGTTTGATATCAGGAATGACTTGTAGAATTTAAATTCCAAAAAATGTACAGGGTGTTTGATTTAAAACATTTAAGTTTATATCACTTTCTGGTAAACTGAAAGTAACACAAAGGTGCAATTATATATTTAAAATTGTCATCCGGTAACACAATATTACGTTTCTAAATTTGAAAAGTATACGGTTGCACTAAAGAAAGTAATTTCGTTGTTACATTTTACCCCCTGGAGAGGTTTTGGGGCGGTCTGGAAGGTGACCAGGAAGTCAAAATTATTTTTAAAGAAATACTGCACCCGTCCGTCGCGCCTCTAACAAACGAACTTTAATTTTTTACAAGGCAGGTAACATGCCAGCGGTCTGGCCCTCCGTCCGCCCGTTCCTAGTGAACGCGTACTTTTATTACGCTATCTAGGTTTATTTATTTACTTTAGCCTATAAAATGTTGGGTTTAATTAGATAAATGTCCCAATAGTTTCTTTTTTTTTGGCGCTAAATTCAAATAAACTACTATTCAGGCTATTACTACATCCATAATAAAGTGTTCAAACTTAATAAATAATGCATTACATTCAGTGTTTAGGTTCTTTAGTAATTTTTTATTGGATATACCATAAAAATTATTTTGGAGATCGTACACTTTAAGAATTGCCTCCTCATATAGACTCTAATAAAAAGAAATTATATTTAAAAATAGGAAATACAAATAATGAAAAATCTGGTATTATATCATTTGAATTTTATCAGTCAAACTTCCATTTCGTTTTATTTTAACTGATTGAAGACGTATTAAATGTCTATCTCCAACAATTTTTAAGTGATTACTGAATACAATGAAAGTCTAAGAAAATAAAAAATATAACATTGTCTATTACTTTAAAGATTTATACAGGGTGTTTTAAAATTCACTACAAGATTCTAGGTACATTCAGATTGATTTTGGTTTTTTATGAAAAAACAAAAATTTTTATAATTTATACAAAACACCAAAGTTTGAATATTGCACCGGTGTGGTGGTTTCCTTTTACCAGTAAAGACAAACCATCAATGCTTTTAAAAATTATTTACCAGTAAATCAGAATAACTACGAACGATTGACGACAACGCAAATAGGACCAAATAACCAAAGCAAATAAAAACAACGGCACCAAATAAGACCGATCGTATCCTATTTAGTCCATTGAAATGATACATTTTTATAGCCTTATCGTGCAATTTGGGAAGGATGCAATTTTTTTTTTTTTAGTCATCAAGGGGAGGGTCAAAGTAATGTTAAATTTAAGTTTGTGGAGTTTTTTTATTTATTATTTTTTGTTTTAAATTAAATTATCATTAATTTTGAGTTGATTTATTTTTTTAGACGAAGTAAAAAACCTATTAACGAAAATTGGGACTACTCGTAAAACATTTTTTTTAAACCTGTATAACTTTTTTCTGTTTATTTTGCAAAAAAATAACACGAAGCATTTTTATAGAATAATATTCAAAGAATGATTTTGGTCCTATGACTTTTTATAATCCGATAAAAAAACAATGTTATAAACAAAAGTAGATATCAATTTCTAAACTAATGTCAACCCGTCAAGAGTAAACTCCTTATTTTACAGTGTGGTCGAGCGGGTTGAAATAAATGTACTGGTTTGTTTTTGGAAAAAACGTTGGAACACGTCGATTTTGTTTTTGGCTGTGGTGTTTTTATAGTAAAATCATATATACAAATAAGCCATAACCATCAACTTATTTTTTTTTTTAATAGAAACACCTATTTTTGATTCTCTTTTTACATTCTAGATCGATTTTTACATATTTTTCATGTATCAAAAAAAAAAAAAAAAAACAATCTCCCTAATTTTAAATAATTTTTTTAACCTACGCGCCATTATAAATATTGTAAAAAATTTATGCTAAATTTCTCGATAGCTAATAGCTTTAGGTATAAGACATGGTACATGAAAAATAGTTGAAATTCAAAGCAGAATTTAAAAACGTAATAAAACATAGGTGTTTTTATTTAAAAATATAAAGTTGATGGTCATTGCTTATTTGCGGGCTGTATACATGATTTTACTATAAAAACAACACAGCTAAAAAAAATCGACCTGTTCCAACGTTTTTCACAAAAAAACACTGAATTTTAAATAAATTTATTCCAACCCTCTCGACCACACTAAGTAAACTAAGGTCTTTACTCTTGACGGGTTGAAAAATTTCAAAAATGGATATCTACTTTTGTTTATAACTTTGTTATTTTTTATCGAATAATTAACACGTATAAAACCAAAATTATTCTCTTAATGTTGTTTTATAAAAATGCTCTAATGTAATTTTTTTCAAAGTAAATAAAAAGAAAGTTATAACGGTTAAAAAAATGTTACACATGTGACCTTAACTTTCGTTAATAACTTTTTACTTTTAGTCTTAGAAAAAAAAATTTAAATCAAAATTAAATACAATTGAATTGGAAACAAAAATATTTAGTTTTTGTTTGTGTGTTCTTCATATAAATAATAAAAATCGTTTGCACCCCTTTTTCAAGATGGCGGCCGCAGAACAAGGGTGGCGACCCCACAAACTTGAATGTAGCTTTACTTTGGCCTCCCCATGACAACTAAAAATAAAATTGCATTCTTCCCAAATTGGTACCCCTAATGTAACATTTTAATGGACTAATTTGGAATCTTTGACAGGGGTATTTAATTGTTTTCTATATTGGAAAGTTATTGAAAAAATTTCACAACTTTTGCTTTTTTTTTTGTGGAACACCCTATATGTTATTAATTTATATTATTTATACTGCCTTTAAGTTTTTTAAACAATCTAAACTTATTGTGTTATGTATTTTTAATTTTAAATTTTACTGAAAATAAGCATAAACTAGCGAAATAAATACTAAGGAGAAACAATATCAAATAATAAAAATAAAATCAGTAAAATAAAACACAATAAATGACAAATAATAAAAGAGAAAAGTGACAGAATTAATTTGGTATAATTATTAAAGTCAAAATTGTATTTTAATTCTCGTAAAAGAAAATCCACATATGATTACAACTAATTACAGAGAAAAAAATAGCTTATTATTTTAGAGAGAAAATAGTACATAATCTTTTATTATTATTATCATTATTATTATAAGATATTTGTTCTTAGAATTTACATTTTTATTTTATTAAAATAATTAATTTTCCAAATCATAGTAAGTATACAGGGTGTTTCCTAATTGTGATAGGAAAATTTAAGGGCGTATTCCTAAGGCAATTTTATGAAAAATGTTTAGGTATACATGAGTCCTCAAATTTTTCGTTATTAAGATACAGGGTATAACACTGTTTAAGAAACCTAAAAAATGCTAAAACACTTGTTTTTTTGTAAAATTTGTTAAACTAGGTAACACTGTTGTTTAATTAAGTATTTGTTGTTGTTACGTAATTGCTAATAAAAAGTTATAACACCTAAATTAAAAAAAAATCTCTTTCATGGTCCAGGATTATGCAGTTAAGCGGATCTTATTTTTCTCGGAGAAACTAAACAAGCTACGTAAAAATATAAAAAAAAACAAAGAAATTATATTTTTAGATGTTCCATGCGCAAAAAATATAAAACTTGCAAAACAGTCAGTGGCGTTCATTTTTTTGTCAATAATATTAGCTAAGCTGTGTTCCAAGCCGCTACTGGTCTCAATTATTAAAATTAGTTTACGGCTAAATTTACTTCCTGTTTCAACAAATACCACAACCAAATTTTATTAAAATCAGATAAGGAATATTTAAGATCCCTGTCTTATATGGGATAGGTTTTTAACTTGCTTTTATTGTTATTATGACTATATGATTAAAAATCTAAAGTTCTAGGCTCCTTTTTGTAAGTAAGACTTTGTGACTGGCTAAATGGCTAACCTGCCAAGGCCAAAAAAAAAAATATTTAAGATACTAAGGAACCCGATTTTAAACCCGTGTATCTTAGAAAAAAGCATCTTCGGACCTCTGTTTATATGAACTATTTTTCAGAAATTTTTTTAGAAAATGGCTCAGGAATACGCCCTTTAATTTTTTACCACAATTAGAAAATACTGTATAGTACCAAGATAATTTTATTGTTAATATACGTTTAAAAGTTGTGACTTTTATTGTTTCATAATTTTTTTGTAGGAGTTAAAAACACTAATTAAAAATTACTTGTTGACAATTACACCTAATTGTCTAATGGGTGTCTGACAAGTGTTCATTAAGGAAAAACATTATTTGTCTTTTTTGCCGTATAGATTACTTAAATAATACAATTTTATCAAGTGTTATGTAAATATAACAAGCAATTTTGGTAATTAAACGGTTTTATAAAATAATGAATAATTATTGCCCAAAATAAAATTTACATCCGAAAGCTAATAATTAAAACATTGGTTGTCAATTAATGAAAAAAGGTAAAGGTTAGAAAACTGCAGAAACGTCAAAAGTAGTGTTATTCTGACGTAAAACCTAAAATTTTACTTAAAACTGTTTGAAATAATAAAAAAACCTAATTTTTTTTTCTATTTTTACAATATGGGGAATTCAAATTAAGGAGCAGCGGTGTTGCAATTTGGTTAATCAGCTGATAAAAATGGGTATCTATATCAAAAGTGCCGAAAATATTTACCATAATTACAGAAATATACGATTTTGGGTTTGCGTCTCGGCTAGAAGCAAGCACTTTTGAAAACAACAAACATTAAATTTCAGACAAAATATTAGGCATCATAGTCTAAAAAAAACAAGGAGGATTTACTAGCTAACGTTCCGCGTAATTTTATATAAAGTGACAAGTTCTTGAATATTTACACTTAAACTGCAGGCATAACAAATCCAATTTTGCACGTTTTCGCTTTATGACAGAATTGTTTACGGAATCTATGATGACAACCACCAAAACACTTGGCCAAATTGTAGACTAATTCTTCTTGTATTTTTATTGCATTTGTTCAATAAATTATAAAAATTATTTAAAAAACACGATATTACCTGCCACAACAACAAGAAAAACTTGACCATCAATTGTCATGGACTCTTAGACTAGCTTAAAATTATGCCGATGAGGGCTTTTTAATAATGTTCCAAGCTTAATTTGAATTATCTGTAGTCCAAGATCTTAGAGTCCCCAGAACTAAGTCATTTTAGTATATGATTAAGCGGGCTTTCCACTTATGCAACTACGCATGCAATACAGACGCATGCGTCGGTTGAACGACAGTTGTCCGTAGACGCAAAGGGAGATGCATGGCGAAAATAGTTGCATACGATGCAGTTGCAAGTAAACGCAAGTCGTTCGATCTGGTAGAGGAAGACTCATGCGTCTCTCTGCCTTTTTAACGTTTTTTTTAAATTGTCACTACAAATTGGGTTTATTATAATTAATTATCGTTTTAGCAATTTTAAAATTTAATATGTGTATAGTATGTATTGCGTTTTTTGAGGATTACCGGAGTTTTACTTGCCTTTAAAAGGCATCCGATATAATTATAAAGACAAATTTAAACGAGGTGATGCTCAACAATATCTGGCAAATAAATATAAAATCTGTATGTATCACCGCTCGCTATATATCTCAAGAATATTGCCAACCTTGTAGCTGCTGGAAGTGCCTCACGAAAATATGTATTTTGTTTGCATATTGCTGGGCCAACCAAGTCAAAAGAAATTCATAATCAGACAGCGAGATCCGCGTAAAGTTTTTAAACAGCGAGTTCTGTGCCAGTCTTATTTCATCTACAATACTTAAAGTTTCATTTCTCCTTTGCAGAAAAGGGTTTACCCAGAATAAAGGCTTTTTCGTTTTCTTTTTCCACCTCAACATCATTAACAATAATTGCTACTGCAGCAGCAATTACATCAATTTCTATTTCATTCGACATTGGTAAAAAGACGAGCAGCACAACCAACATCAAATGTTTATACAAATTGTGGACATGAACAGGGGCAATATCTTTTGAAATAGAGGCATAAAAATGAAAACAACATTTAGGCAAGACGCAAATGGCAAGCACATTTTTGCATGCGTTTGTTGTTTATGTTCCATGCGTAATTGCATGCGTAGTTGCATGCGTAGTTGCATGCGTAGTTGCATAAGTGAAAAGCCCGCTTTAGTATAATATGTTGTTAAGAGAAATGCGTACCCACTACCTTAGAAGCGGGGCTGTTTCTAAGGTAGCGCGAAGTACAGGTGCATAAAAACATACTACGTTAAAGTAGCAAAGTTTGTTTTCAAATATGTTCCTAAGAATATTATGTACAATTAAAATTCAGTGTTGCCAGACTTGCCGTGGGCCATTACTTCTACCAGAGGTCTTAAATCCTATTTAAGGGTGCTAAATAGTCATAGTCACTGATGCGCCCTTTAAAACACTCAAATTCCTCTCTCTCTCTCTCTCTTAAATCTTATTTAAAAATTAGGTAAACTACGTTATAGTAGCAAGCCTAAATTTTATATATTTTATTTTGGGTACAATTTTAAGACCCTTTGTATGCGGCCAGACCAATATAAAGGGCCATTCGTTCCCCGGACGCCATTAAACTTTTTCTGTGAGTGTGAGATTAAGGGCGTTATTCATACGCATGAATGTGAGTGAGAACACTAAATTGTTCCAAAAGACTAGACAATACCGCCCTTACATTTAACACCTGCTACTGACCTAAATATAAATATTATAAAAAATCATTGAATATTTAAAGTACTTGGAGTGCTTGGGAAGATGAGGAACATAATTTTGAGTATTATTTAGAAAAAAATATATAAAAAAATATTTTAAACGTTTAAAAAGATTTACAAATTATTATGAAAAAATAATAAAAATATGTTCGTAGTTATTTATCTTCATTATCATTATCATCTTTGTCCATGCTTTTACTTCCCTTATCAAATTCAGATTTAAATCATCTTTACCATCGTCTTCATATTTACTGGAAATATCTTTTAAAAAATAATTTAATGATGTTGAAAATAGTTACAAGTATATTAAATTAATTTACCTTTAAAATAAAATATTTAAATCGTTTTCAAGTGATTCGCTCACAAAACTTGGTAATTAGTCACCAAACCAGTTAAAATCATATCGGCTATCCTTTAAAATCCACCCATTATTCTTTGGGCTTAAAATGCTAAGATCTTCATATAAGTATTGCTTCAGATATGTTACTTGCAATATAATTTGCTCGTTGAAACTGTTGTAAGTAATTCGGATATGCATTGTGGTAAATTACTTGCGTCAATATATCTTACATTTTGCCGGTGGAATTCGTCATTTACCTACATGTATTTTGATAAAAATAAATAATAAATATTTATAGGTTAAGGTATCGGGCGTATGTAAGAATTTAAAGAAAACTATTTACAGGATTTGCTAAGGAAAAAACAAAAGTAGCGACAAAGATAAAAAATAAATAATATTTAAAAACATGGTAAATAAAAAACGTGATAGTTTTTTAGGAAATCTTATAGGGTATTGATTATGTACAAAAAAATAGAGTAAAGAG